>WWET01000189.1:152365-184643 GCA_011038615.1 Limnodynastes dumerilii | reverse complement strand
CTTTCCCTGCCTATAGTGAGTGAGTATGTGCCCTGATCTCCTTCCCTCTTCCTTCTGTATCTTATTCAGCTCTCTTACTTGTCCATGCTGCAGCCGTTTTAAACCCCTGCTGTAGCCGTGACACAGATATAGAGCTTTATTTACAAAGGTCATTTTCATACGTTTTCATGTGAAAACTGGCATTAGCGTATGAAAATGAAGTTAATGTTATTTACAAAGCATGGATTTCTATGGAAAACTGCAGTTTCCATGGAGATCCATGTAAATACCACATGACCTCATGGGCCCGTTCTTTTCAGTGCGGGCTGGTGCTTCTCCTCTGTGAGTTAAAATTACATCCGCTCAGGCTGGCGTTAGTGCTTCTATTCCAGCGATCTCCCCATATAGCTATTATTAGGGGGGAGGAAAAGGGAGGTATATATTGGGAGACCGCTGGAATATATGCAAGTAGAAGATTTGTTAAAGAAAAAAACAAATTTTTAAAATAAAAAAACAAATTAAAAAGAAACAACAGATTAGGGTTAAAAACTTACCTCACCAGGAGATGCGTCTGCCTGCAGATGCCGGTCCTGACATGAAGAGCCTGCTCCTGCACAGTTTTTCTCATGCCGAGGCTTGATATTATTATGTCCCAGAAGAGAGCTTCTGTGCATGAGCAGACCTTTAACAGGACTTCATACATAGGCAGGCATACTGCGATGTGTAAAAAGTTTGTATGTCATCGCGGAATAGCAAGCAGAGGGTAAGCTTTAATAAATGTTATGTACGTAGTGCACAGGTTCGCAGCAATGAGATACAAACCTGGATGAGCTATGTTCATAGTGAATTGCCCTTGTATGTAAATAGTTATAATTAATAATTAATTATGTGACGATGGGCCTGGTCAAGACTTACGATGTTGCACTGAGCGTATTAACGCACAGCGTTACATCTATGCACTCCCCCTGTCCCAGCGCATTTACCCTCGCTTACACCGGCTGAAGGCTTCCTTAACTTCAGCCGACGTAAGCGAGGGTAAATACACAGGGACAGCAGCGTAGTTACTAAATCCCCTCCCTACCTCCCTCATTAAACTACCCCCCCGCCTACCCACACTAACCTTAGCGTAGTAACGGTGAGGAACGCCCCCTCTGCCGTTATTACGCTGCTACTACGGATGCCCGATCCTCGATCAGGTGTTTCCGTAGTTACGCCGGGCAACATCTGCCCGGCTCATGCACAGATTGGCTTATCAGCCAATCTTACGCTTACGCCCGGCGTTTAAACGCCGGTCAGCATTAGTTTGAATTAGGCCCGATGGTTCCCAGGCATTTATGGAAAATTGCAATCACAGTGCTGCACTCTGTCGCTACCCTGCCTGATGCTCCACCACTGGTCACACAGTTATGCAGAGCCCTGATTTAAATAAATGTAAAAAAGGAATACTAGTGAAAATGAAAGGTTCTCTAAACGATTAGGTCTAAAATGAACTGTTAATACGTTTTATTTATCAACCAGGCAATGACATAGTACAAAAAGTAAATACAGCAATGCAGGCAATACTTTTATAAGCATAAAATTACTTTAAAAGTTCCTGCCAAATTGAAGGATTTCTTATTGAATTCACATATGATGCCAGTTTCCTGGTTTTTTTTATTATTATATAAGTGTATGTTCAAGAACAAAAACAGAAACAATGGGCCTGATCCAGACCTACGCAAATGCGCTGTGCTTAGCAAAGCACAGCGTTATCGGCATGTACTTCCCCCGACACTCCCCCCTGTCCCAGCGTATTTACGCTTGCTTACGCCGGCTGAAGGCTAGCCTAACTTCAGCTGGTGTAAATTAGGGTAAATACGCTGGGAAATGAGCGTCTTTACTAAAACCCCTCCCTCCCTCCCTCCCTCATTAAACTACCTACTACTTACTACGCTGATACTACGGATCTAGAATTGGGCGTTTCCGTAGTTACGCCGGCCAACATCTGGCTGGCGCATGCGCAGAATGGCTTTTCAGCTGTTCTTACGCTGTTGCCCGCCGTAAACCGCTGCCGCCCGCCGTAAATATGGCGGGTGGCGTAGATCTGGATCAGCCCCAATATCAAGAATAAGAACAGAAGGAAGAAGAGGAAGGGGCAAATGTCCAACTGCCCCAAAGAAGAAAAGAAAAGAAGAAGAGAAAGAAAAAAAGAAAGAAAAGGAAAATCTCCCATTGCAGTCAATCAAATGTGAGGTTGAGGTGGAGGTAATATCATTTAAAATAGGACGAGGAAGAGAGGACAAGTTGAATCGCAATCTGATACATTTAAATAGTGAGCGACTACCAGGTGACGAGTGTATGATATAGGTCGAGTGGCCCTGTGCTGCCAGAACAGAGAAGCCATCGACATTACACCCACACATTACATCCAAGGGCATCTCCCTTATGTGTTGCTGTACCTTTACATTCAGTAGTAGTTACTAAGAATTTAATGGCATAGATGGTACACACGGTAGTTTTGCCATTGTGTGTAATCAAACATATAGATCTGTGCATTAGCAGCTCCACTATTTGTCTATAGAAAATATAGTATGCTTGTGCTGCAGTCAAGTATCTTATGTCTATAGAATCATCTTCCCTTATAGAAAAAAACATTTGAGAAAAAGGAAATTTGAGGAAGTATTGCAGCATTTAAATAGTAATTACACAGATGACCCTTTCTCCTTTATTGATTTGTGCTATTGCAGAAAGTGCAGTAAAAGAAAGAAATTTGCTTTGTACCAAAATGTAGAAGATAATATATGGGGCCTGATTCAGACTTAAGAAAGAGCTTGAAATTAACAACCACGAAATTTTTAACTTACGTCTTATAGCTACTACGCATGTGTAAGAAACTATTTTACCCTGTCTACATAGCGTTTTGGTACGTACATGCGATCTTAAAGACCGCATGTTTGCAATCTACATAACAAAACGTGGTTGCAGTCCACGGTTAGAAATTCCTATTTCCAAAATAGGGACAAAATAGGGACATCCGAAAGTTCCTTTTCGGATGTCCCTATTTCGAATACTTACCAGTTTATACTTTTTTTCAGAATGGGTGCGTATGCCCATTCTCATTCGGAAATTCCGCCGCCACCCCTATACCTCCACCAGCGCTCATCCACTGCTATGGCCAGACTGAGGGAAAGGTGAGTAACCGCTCCATGCGGGGTAGGGAGGGTTAGGGTAAGGCTGTGGGGGAAGGATAGTTAGGGTCAGACTGCAGGGGAGGGAGGGTTAGGGTCAGGCTGCAGGGAAGGGACAATTAGGGTCAGGCTGCGGGAGATGGTGGGTTAGGGTCAGGCTGCAAAGAAGGGAGGGTTAGGGTAATGTGAGGGGAGGGTTAGGGTTAGAATTAGGAAAAGGGGTGAGGGAATTTTTTTACTTACTTTTTGGAGCACTGAAAGCTCAGTGCTCTGTGTATCGATTACTATGCCTCCTCGAGACATATGCAGTGGATATCCCAGCCAGTTCGAAACTGGCTAGGAGGAAATGGCCCTATTGGAATAGGGCCGTTCTAAGCAGGAACCCACACCCAACGAAACACTACATAGATAGTGTAAAATAGTTACTACACATGCGTAGTAGCTATAAACTGAAAAATAGGCACAGAAGTAAAAAATGTTGGGGTTGTGAATCCGGTCCTAAGAAAAGAAAGTTACTCCTGGGCTAATACATGTTAATTGCAGGGGAGTCATATTTCATCTGTTGCAAACAGTATTAGAGTTGAGAGGTGATGTTTCCTATCGCAAGTCTAAATAACAGTGTAATAGTGAAGCTGGTCAGCATCTGTGTGCAGTAAACAATTCAAAATTATGCCCCTGTCTGCAAAGAATACAATTAACTTGACTCCCTCTAATATCAACATGGTTTAGCCCAGGAGTAACTTTCCTCACTTATTTTTAAGCTCCTTCTTAGATCTGAATCAGGCCCATGATAAACTGGAGAAATAGAATAAGCATTCTGTCACAGAACAGCATATTTTTACTCTCTGATACTGTAGTTCAGCTTTTGGAGTTTGTTAAAGTTAAATATGAAAAAATAGGATTGCCAGCTTAAAGGTTCACCATTTTGTATAGTCAGCAGTCAGCATCCCAGAGTTTCATTTTAAGTCCCAGTGTCAGACCCAGTGGGAGTTGGTGGTGTTGCCGTGTTTCTGTTTTTATACATTGAAGTGGAGTTCCATGATCTTCTGGATGCCATAACAGCATTCATATCTATTCCTTTAGGTTCCTCTGCAGCCAGTCCTATTTTGTAGATCACAGACACAGATGATCTGCCCTGTACCAAAAACTATCACTCAGAAGTAATACCATAATATTAACATAGCAGATGCTATGTTTTAGTGAATGGGTGGATATGTGGTGCCCCTGGGTAAGGTGCCCCTAAAATGTGCATAGAGGAAATTGTACCTTTGATAAGCTGCTCCTAGGGGGAATCTTGCGTGGTCAGGTTGTGTATACTGTTGTCTGGCAACAGTCAGCTGTTAGGGACTCGTGACCAGGGGAGGCACGCGGTGATTCCAGATGATTCCGAGGCTGGCGTGAGGCTAAGGGTGTTAAAAAAGGCGGTTAAGTGAAATGTGAGAGTTAGTTGTGAGGTGAGGGGAGAGAGAGAAGGAAAAGAGAGTACAAAAGCAGAGAAAGGTTGAGAAGGCCAGAGTGAGATCGGAGCTTCAGGGTAGCTGAGAGAATAGAGTGTGAGAGAAGGACAAGGGACCCTGACAGTGAGAGCCAGAGAGAGAGATAGAGATAAAGAGGCCTTTGACTTACCTAAAGTGGAAATCCAGAGAGTGTTGGAGAGGTGTTGGAGACGGCTGGGGTGACGGCGCGGTGAGAAGGCTGCGGCGGCTGAGGTAGAAAGGCGATTGCAGGAGATTGGAGTCGGTGTCGGAGAGTGCCTGAGTGACAACAAAAGACCAGAGTTGGTGAGCGGAGAGGCTGAGAGAAAGGAGCCGGAGGTAGCAGCAAGTGAACGGAGGTGACAGCAAGTAATTGAAAGTAACGGCAAGTGATCGGTGACAGCAGAGAGTGACAGTGTGTGAGAATAGGAGCCAGAGTGAAACGGAGGAGGTCGGTGACAGCAGAGAGTGACAGTGTGTGAGAGAGAGAGCCGGAGAGAGACGGAGGAGGTCGGTGGCAACAGAAAGTGGCAGCGTGTGAGAGAGGGAGCCGGAGAGAGATGGAGGAGGCCGGAGGCAATAGAAAGTGACAGCGTGTGAGAGAGGGAGCTGGAGAGAGACGGAGGAGGCCGGTGGCAATAGAAGATGACAGCAAGTGATTGAAGGTGTACAGCAGGTGAACGGAAGAGAGAGAGAGATAGACGAAGAGAGAGAGCGATAGACTGAAAGGGAGAAGCTAAAGGTAACAGCCAGAGAACAGAGCTGACAGCAAATGATCCGTGGTGACAGCAAGTTATTGATTGTGACTGAGAGGTCGCGGTGAGGAGCCGTGAGTCAGGGGAGAGAGTGTATCATAGATATTTTAGAGGAATAAGCACTTATCAGAGATGTAGAGGACATATTAAAGGTGACAAAGAGTGTGCAGAGAGAGACGAGCTGTGAGTTAAAAAGAAATCTCCCAAAATTAGTAGAAAGACTACAGAGTAATGCTGTGGGACTTAAGCACTAAGTAAAACGCAGCAGAGACAGTGGGAGAAAAACAATCGAATAATATATTTTATTCAGCTTAGAACAACAGTTATAGTCAGTTTTATAAATAGAAAGGTTACAAAGAAATAACAGTTTTAATAGTAATAAAATATTTATGATTATATTAATTAAAAAGTAATTTTAATGACAAATAGTATGTACTTATTGAAGTAGAGCAAAGTGCTTACTGGGTTGTGAAATTTCCAGAGAGTCCTGATGTTACAATGATCAACATTGTTGCTATTAATTGGGTTTAATATATTATGAATATTTTGTTTAACACTGCATATTGATACAGTTGCTACTAGTAATATTTTATTCATTGTGCTTGGTTATTGTATGTGCTATTTGTGGAATAATTGTAAAGTGTTCTGCAGATTCATAATACGTAAATTTGAGTAAACTAAGTTCTTTAAACTCAAAACAGTTATCCTGGTTTCGAGTTATTTCCACACTCTGCTTCACTGAACCGCAAATCACTGTAAAAAGATACTTACCTATATCATCTTACAAGAACCTGTTACCAACACCTGTTCTGCGGGATTCACAGATATATAGAGTTTGATTTGGCATCAGAGGCGGAACTAGTGAGTTGTGGGCCCAAGTGCAAAAGATATGTTTTGGCCCTAATAATATCCCAGGTAACCCGATGGGGAGCTTCGGCGGTGCAGTGATGACCCTTGTATCAGCATGGGACCCGATGCTGTTGCACCAGTGGTAGTTCCACCCCCGTTTGGCATATATTTTCAAGCCATGATTTTTTCTAAAATGCGATGCCTATACACAATAAACTACCCATTAAAACATTTTTTCACCAAAAGTCTTCCTTTCAAAATATAACATAAGCTGAATTTACCTTCTGCAGTAATTAACTTTGTAAACTTGTTCACTGTGCCGTTATTCATTTAAAATCATATGAAAGTTTTGTAGATCTCTATTAGTGACTTGTAGCATGAATAAACCTGACTAAAGTTCCTGGAAGCCTATATCGTAGTAATGGCTTTCTGATAGGTATTGTTGTACATGAAATATGATTACATTGCAACATAGTGCATATGGAAGTTACATTGTCACAGTCCTCTACATCCTATATTTAGAGATTTTTAACAACTGTCTCCTATTTTCCGTTATGGTAAAACACTAAAATTGAACTTTAGGGAGAAAACCCTAATTAATTAATTAATTAAGCTGTAAAAATGGATTGGATTGCAGTACAATGTAGTGAATCTGAATTGCAAAGCTCTCTGACTACAATGAAAAATGTCTTCTACACAAAAATTCCTGTGGCAAGATTTATTTGTCTTTTTGCCCAGTTATTCAGTTAATGTCCACAATCGTCTAATCACTTAAAAAAAGATTATTGAAAGACTTGCTTTGTTATAGTTATAGTTAAGATCTTCTTTACACTCCCCCTCCCTCTATTGGACCAAATAGCCTCCTTTACCAGTCTTGCCATTGCATTTATTAACCATTTTCTATTTTATTTTCACATGGAACGTGTTATGATTACATAAATACAGAATGAATGCTTTCCGGTTGGAGTCATTTTGTTAATGTACAACTTTGTAAATACTTTAATCTTAAAGACCATTAGTGTCACCATTGCCAGTCAGTTGATAGATGGTCAATTAATTCCCATGCAATGGTTGAAGCATATTTTACAGGTCTTGTAGTGAATCTACAGCAGGCAAAGAAGAGAGTCTGTTGCTATACAAGGCTTTAAATGAAATTTCTAAGCCATTCACATATTTGTTTCATGGTTACAGATCGTAGAACACAAAAATCCACTTGGTTAGTCATTTTGGGAAACATTAATTCATCAAACATGTTAAGAGTGATTATTATTGAATATATAAACATTATGCAGTTTAAAGTGCAACATGTTTTGCTTTGTATTTTTAAATTTTACTTTTTTTAGGTAATGGCCCTATCTATGATCGCTGCTGTGTTTTCAATGAAAGCAACACAGTGGATGGTGTTTATTGCTACCCAATAGGTCATTGGATTGAAACCACTGGACATACTAATGAGATGAAGCACACAACAGACTTCTACTTCCACATTGCAGATAATCAGGCCATGCATTTCTCCAGGTATTATAAATGTAAATATGTGTGGATGATATAATGGTCCCTAATTATCATGGATGATAAAAAGGACATGAATTTCCCATTTTAATTTCTTAGCAACAATTTTTTTTTTTAAATCATAGTTGATGAGGTTGAAAAAAAGACACCAGTCCATCAAGTTCAACCTATTATGGATCTCCTGCGATCCCTATCTATATAATTGAAATTAATCCAGATGAAGCAACCTCCAATCTGTGAATATGTGAATAAAAAAATCCCTGCTGACCCAAGATGACAGTCCTATTTCTCTCTGGCTCCACTACTGTCCTTCATTTAAATTAACTGTCCTGGTAACCCTGGATGCCCTTTTCTGCTAAAAATGTATCTAACCCTTTCTTAAACATATAAAGTGAATCTGTCATCACAACCTTTCCTGGCAGTGAATTCTATATCTTGACTGCCCTTACTGTAAAGAACCCTTTCTGTTGCTGGTTGTGAAACTTCCTTTCCTCTATCCTTAGTGGGTGACTCTGTGTTCTGTGTACAGTCTTTGGGGTTAAAAGTTCCTATGAATGTCCTCTGTATTGACCCATGATGTATATGTATATAGTAATCATATCTCCTCTTAGACGCCTCTTTTCTAAAGTAAACATGCCTAAACTCACTAGCCTTTCCTCATAGCTCAATGACTCCATACCCTTTATTAATTTTGTCGTCCTTTTTATGCATGTTAATACTTGGCCCTTTGCAGCTGATGCTTGACATTGAGCACTATTGCTAAGTCTATTGTCCCCTAAAGATTCCCCTAAATTTATCCCATTTAATTTATAGATTGCATGCTTGTTTTTGATCCCTAAATACATACTTACATTTATCTATGTTAAACCTCATCTTCCATTTGGCCGCCCAATCCTTCAGTTTATTTAAGTCCCTTTGTAGAGAAGCTACATCTTGCTCAGGTTCTGTTACTTTACATAGTTTAGTATCATCTGTAAGTATGCCTGCTCTCTAAACCATCACTAAGGTCATTAATAAATATATTAAAAAGGAGTGGTCCCAGCACAGAACCTTGAGGTAGACCGTTTAAAACTTCTGACCAATTAGAAAATGTTAAATTTTTCACAACTCTGTTTCCTATTCTCCAACCAGTTTTTGACCCAAGTACAAATGTTGTTTTGTAGACACAGTTCCCTTATTTTGTGGACCATCTTCTTGTGTGGCACTGTATCAAATGCTTTTGCTAAATCATTAATGTATTTTGTGTTATATCAGATTCTGTCTCCATTCTCGGGTGGCATTATTGTCAAATTATACAGTAGTGATAAATGTATAGTCATATGGGGAAGTTTCATGCTGGACCCTGGTAAATGCTACTGACAATATCTAGTGACAGTCTCCAATGTCAAATGCTTTATTAAATGGGGTAAAGATTTTTGGATATAGAACTAACATCTCTATCTAACAGCTAAATCAATTCTAAATATACATAATTGTAAAAGTAAATTAACGCATATATAACAAAAAACAAATATAAAAAACAAAAAAACATGAGATGTGATGCCACCCATTTTTCTGATGTATAATTCATAAATACAAGATTACACTTATAAATGTTTTTTTTCTAAAGGTATTTTACATATCAAAATATGTTTTATTCTGAAATCATTGAAACTTTGTATTGTAAAATTCTAACAGCTGCTTTACCATGCCACATTTTATTTTATCACTTTTGAAACTAGAATCCTGCCTAATATCTTTCTGGGAAGTTGTCCACGACAACTGGAGCACATTACAATAAAGATGAAGCATGAACTAGGAGTGACTGCTGTCCTGAACTTTCAAACTGACTGGGACATTATCCAGAATTCAAAAGGCTGCAATCAGTATAATGAGTCCATGAGCCCCGATACTATGTTCAAGTTATATAAAGAAGTTGGTCTGACGTACATATGGATCCCCACACCTGATATGAGTACAGAAGGTTTGTATCTTTAGTTTCTAGTTTTTGATATTGCAACTTAATAATGTTTTCATAGTTGTTGTCATCCTTTAATTTACTTGTAGATTAACCTTCCGCTTTTGTGAATATTTATAACAGTTCCATGCATGGATAGCTGTGTTTGTGGTTTAAAAGATTCACCACTGATTTTTAATGAGCAAATGACCCACTAAATATGAAAAAAAGATTTAATAGTATTTCAAGATAGTAGACTGAATCCAGACATTTGATTTTTCCCTTTTTAGAAATCATCAGTTTTTGGCTCTGGACATGCATTGTAGCCATGCTACCCAATCAGAACATATTCTGGTCTATTCAGACTTGAGACCAATGACCCCATTTAAATGGGATGATTTGGTATTACAATGTACAATATAGGAGTGCTGTGCACTGCCACCATTTTATATTCACACTACTTGGACAACTTAAGGTAGTATATGGTTGTTGTGCGAGGGGAGTGGCTAGCTGTGAGGTTGCACTGATGTGTGGATATGATGGACCTTCAAATGCAAATCCCCATCCTTCTGTCTCCTGTTTTATTTTGATCACTTAAAGTTTGGATGTCTGGATCTATTCTAATACTTCTGCCTGTGAGTCAGACAGGAGAAACAAATTTTTTGTACACTCTGAACTCAGAGAGAAGGTTATATTAACTAATTCTTACAAAATCATACCTTTGTTTAAAGTTTTAAAGTTGGGTAATGTATTAAGAATATAACATGATGAAATTAGTTGCAGTTTACAGTAAAAGGAAATGTCTTTAAAACATATTACGTATTTATATTCCAAATCAAGGATTGTAGGCTTTGTTTGCTGTCCTGTCCCAGTGTATTTGTGGAAATCATGCAGGCCATTGCACCATAACAAGCCTGCACATGTCTGACACCTGCAGCTGTTGCTTAGTGGGCGACACCCTTCTCCCTTCTGTCTTTTATAGCTTCCTGGCTGCTGTGATTGCTGGCAGGACTCCAGCCAATCATTTCACCTGTTTGCACTGCTGGCAAATTGATAACCAGCAGTCTCCTTATAAGCTCCAGCAGTGCTATTCCTCACTGCTGGTTATAGCTCTAGTTCTCTAGTCTGTGTCCATCTCTGCTATTGTGCTTTTACCTTGTGATTTCTTATGATTTCTGAGTGTCTCTTTTCTAGTGTCTTTCAGCCTTATAATCCTAGTGTCTCCTCTTGTCCCTGCCTTGCATCCTCTCTCTCTTACTATGATTGTGTGGTGCCCCTCTGGTACTCCATCTGTTTGTGTGAGTGTGTGAAAGCCCTAGTTCGTTTTGTTTGTCCCTTTGTAAAGTTTGTCAGAGCTAGCCCCTGCTAGCTCTTATGCTCCTGCACATACATAATGTGGGTTAAAATTGTACAGAATTGGCTGGGTTGGGCACTTCCGCGCGTACTCTCGGAGAAGTTAAGGTAGGGCTATGGCATGCAGAAGTCATCTAAATTCTTCCAGTCATGTGTTCTGAAATCACTCTTAACTCTGAGTCAGGTCCAGAGACAATGGGCCAGATCCAGACCTACGTCCGCTAGCATATTTACGCTAGCTGGAAACGTAAAAACACTATTTTTTAGGTACTGCGCATGTGCGTGGCAGATGGAACATACGTGCCATCCTAGTATCAAGAGCGTAACTACGGACAAAGGGGCGTGCTAGCCATATGACACCCGTAATTACGCTTTGGTGGTGGGGGGTGGCATTTAAAACATACAGTATGGGCGTACTTCGGCGCGTAAGTACGTGCAGCCATTACGGCCCACAGGAGCTTTGAAAAGTTAAGGTAGGGTTTGGCAAGCGTAAAACGGCAAAAGTACCTACGACAGAGGGAAGTGCCTAAGGGAGTGCATAGTAATTACGATAGCGTATATATGCTATGTGTTGCCACGTAAAGGGAACATAGGTCTGGATCTGGCCCAATAATCCTGAATTTATCCTTATTCTAAACAAAGCAGCTTGCGGAAATTGGCGTTTTTTCTGGGACTGTGCATGCTTGCGTCCGCAATGGATCCCAGTACTCAGGGGGTCGGATAAGCCTGAACATGCAGGTTAGTGGGCTGTAGTAGACACTTGCATGGATTACATGTACGGATTTTAGAATCGCACTGCGATCCACTAACAGAACTGTTGCCCCTGTTAAATGAACAAATTGTACAGTATCTTAAATCCAGTAACTTATAGGATCCCAAGCAGCATGGATTCACTGGGGGAAGATCATGTCAAACAAATCTTATTGAACTCTTTGACTGGGTCAGTAAAGTATAAGATAAAGGGGGAGCTGAAGACATAGCTAATCTAGATTTTAGTAAGGCTTTTGACACTGTACCACATCGCAGACTGTTAAATAAGCTGGAATCTTTGGGAGTGGACCTAAAGATAGTTACATGGATACGATCTTTGTTACAGGATAGACAATAGAGGATTGTAGTAAATGGAATCCCTTCTGGGGATAATAAGGTAACCAGTGGAGTACCCCAGGGTTATATACTTGAACCAGTGCTATTTGATATCTTTATAGGTGATATTGCCTGTGTTATCAAGGGACAAATATGCCTTTTTGCAGATGACACAAAGATATGTAACAGGGTAGACATGCCAGAAGGGGTACAGAAAATGATGGATGATCTAGGTAGACTGGAGGAATGGTCAAGAGTGTGGAAACTGCAGTTTAATGCCAAAAAATGCAAAATCATGCACTTGGGGCACAAAACCCAAAAGCTCAATATATCATTAATGGCACTACAGGCCATATTTAGACTACCGGACGTATAACATATACGTCCGGTGTATAGCGATTTTTTTTACTACTGCTCGTGTAGTAAATTTTTACGTACTCTACGTATCGTTTCCTTACGTAGATTGCATATATGCGGTCTTTTAGACCACATATACGCAATCTACATAAGGAAAAGATACATAGATTACGTTAAAAATGTACTACCCATGAGCAGTAGTAAAAATTGCTAAACACTGTCCTTCCCTAACTATTTTCTGGTCCGGTCAATGCTGTTGAATATTGGTGATGAACATGTTGTCTCGGGAATTTATTCGGCATTGACCTTGGCGGTTTCGGAGGTGTCTCTTGATCACCTCAGGGGACTATGGGTGGCGGATATAGGCCCACTTGATGATGAGGAGTGGGAGGGGGTTCTAAGTAGCTCTCAGGGCATAACTGCAAATATTAGATTTCAACAGATACAAATCTATATTATCCACAGGGCTTACCTTACTCCGTCCAGATTGGTTAAAATTAGTGCCACACATTCAGGAGCATGTCCAAAATGTGGAGTGATGGGAGCTGATTTCTTACATCTCATAGGGTCGTGTTTGAGAGTGCAGAGGTTTTGGAACAGGATTCTTGAATGTATGGGACAAATGGGGATAGTTCTCCCTGCCAGTCAACCTAGATATGTTCAATTATACATTAAATCTGTTTGTATGTGGGCTAAAGTCTGCATAGCTAGAACATGGTGTGCTCCAGCCCCTCCTCTGGTTAGTGACTGGATGCGACTAGTGAATACTTCACTGAGCCATGAAAAATTTAACTATTTAAGCAGGGGATGCCCTTACAAGTTTACTAAAATTTGGGATGGCTGGTTGAATTCTCCTTTTTATGTGAGCTCCCCGCCGGATGATTCACTGCCATAAATGTTTAATAATCCTTTTTTACAATGTGGGTACTCTAAAAGTCAATTTATGTTGTTATTCCCACATGTTATGGTATAACGAGGTTTGCAAACCTGTGTAAAATAAGACGCTGTGCTTGGATCAATTTTAAACATTCGTTTAATGACACCATGTTTAATGTTAGAACATGCATATGTGATAAACTGTATTGCTGACAAAACTTTCAATATGTATATGTTATACGTCCGGTAGTCTGAATATGGTCCTGCATGAGAAACTGAGGAGGAAAGGGATCTAGGAGTCATTACTTCATATTACTTAAAGGTAGCCAAGCAATGAGAAAAGTAAGTCAGATGCTTGGTTGCATAGGGAGAGGAATTAGTATCAGAAAGAGAGAAGTAATGATGCCCCTTTATAGATCGTTGGTATGACTTCACCTAAAATATTGTGTTCAGTTCTGGAGGCCCTATCTCCAGAAAGACATAAAAACATTAGACTGTGCAAAGAAGAGCAACTAAAATGGTCCATGTCATGTGTCACAAAACATACCAAGAAAAGCTAGAGGAACTAAACATGTATAGCTTGGAGTAGAGAAGGGAGAGGGGGGACATGATAGCAGCTTTCAAATATATCAAGGGTTGTGACTGGCTAGAGGATGGTAGCATTTTTCAAAGGAAGAGATGTAATAGAACACGAGGGCATGAATATAAACTGGAGGGTAGTAGATTCAGAGGAAATGTGCAGTTTTTTTTTTCACTGAAAGGGTGATAGATAAGTGGAATAGCCTCCCATCTGAGATGGTTGAGGCTAACACAGAAGAACAGTTTAAACATGCTTGGGATAAATATAAGGATATCCTAAATCTCAAACTAAATTGAAGGTAAATAGGGTCTAGTGTCAGTATAGTTTAAAAAAAACAACTGGGCAGACTAGATGGGCCATGTGGCTCTTATCTGGCATCACTTTCTATGTTATGTTTCTATGTGAATGTAGTTCCAAACGCAAAAGCAGTGAACTTCAGGATCCGGGTCCAAGTATATTACATAAACAATTTCTGAAGCATGCTAATGGGAAAATTATTGATTTAGAGCAAGTTCTGGCACTTCATTTAGGTGAACCTAAATATTAAAACAGGTGTTTTTAATAACTTTTTTCTGTCCCCCACATGGAGGAAATGTTGCTGACAAGTAAGAGAAGTAAATTTGTACCAGTGAAACTGCCATCTGCTGCTTCCAATAACAGTATTATGTTGGGAGTAGGAGAACTTGGCTATTATTTTACTGCATAATAATATGTATAAAAGTTGAGGCAAAGATTACCAGTACTTCACTGTAGAAATGACTGTTTTGCTGAAATATGAAAATACAGCAATACAGTCTTAAACTATCCCCCGTGAACAAATTTGGGATGTGTGTCAATCATCTTTACTGTGTAAATTAAAATTAATTTTTTTTTATACTCCTTAATACATATTGCAGTCATTTTATATGTTGCAAATACTATTATTTATGTTAATTATGTTCATTTAAATATTTAGTTTTTACCTTTTCTCAAAATGACCTAAACAAAAATTAATTGGTAATAAAAATATGCCAATATGTTCAATGATTACATAAGTAACTCTCCTGTTTTGCTTGAAAATCCCACATTCATACTATGGCCTAAGGATAAGATTTTCAATTAAAATAAACTTCTTAAGCAAGACTTTGTCTACATTAGGGTAACATAATGATAAAGTTATATTTTATAGTTTTATGTAGTAACTTAAATCATGTTGGAACTTTTGGTGATTAAGACATGAAAACATATTAGCTTTTTTAAACCCTTTCTAATGAGCATAAATAAAAAAAATCAATGCCTGCATTGATCATTTACCGTGGTATGTGCCATTCAACTTAAAAATAAATTACTTTTATTTACAGCAATTTACTTCATTTGTCAGACCAGGGAACCATGAAAGTAGATCAAGATAAAATATCAGAAAAAAATATTGGTGTTTATGAAGAAACGTGATCAAGGTTTTTCTAGCATTTAACTCAACTATTGTTTCTTATATATTAAAATTAAAGATAAAAAAAATTGCTTGCACAGATAGTCCTATTACTAAGAATAATACAAGTTGGGTGCCTTTGCTTACTTGTGTCTGGCTTATAGATATAAGGGTAGATCCTGGCCTCCGTACTACAGGGGAATTACGTACGGCATGTATGTGATTTCCCTGTCTAGTACTTTTGCTTAATGGTCAGCATACACAGGGCCGGCAACAGAAATCTTGGGGCCCGTCACACTCAATTTTTTTCGCCCCCCCCCCACGAATCGGTTAAATAAATAAAAAAAAATGAATACAGTAAGAACATATGTACTGGAAAACATCTTTGTTAGCAGGAGCATTAATTTTTATGCACCTGCTACCAAAGATACTGTCTGATACGAACAGTGTGGTTTCTAGACCTAGCAGAGGCCAGACCAAAAAAAATTCTGCCCCCCCCTGCAAAAAAAAAAGGTTTGCATGCAGCCTTCTATATGCCTAGCCTCCTCAGCCTCCCCCATCATGTCTTCCAGCCGACCCCAGTATCCCCATCATGTCTCTGAAGCCCTACCCCGAGTATCCCCATCATGTGTTTCAAGTCTCCCAGTACAAAAACTCCACATCCATAACCTGACAAGTGGTTCAGCGAGCTCCAATGCGATAGTTATCTCTGGATTAAACTAGAAGTCTTGGAATGCAGAAGAGATAGAGTTGACTCCAATTACCAAACACTGTTGGGTAATATTGAATGGTTCTTTTAAACAGGGTTGCTCTTCTTTGGGCACACTAACCCTCACTTACACTGAGCCGGATCCAGACTTAAAAATTACAGCTGACTTATGCAAACTGCGTGCATAAATCAGGCTAGGCAAATGCACTGCGAATGCGTGTGCCAGATATTACTCTGAACTTACAGAACTGGTTTCCATACATTCAGCGTTTCTTATGTCAGGGTGTGACAGTCCTTCGTACTTTCGATTACACACAGGGGGGTAGATCCAGAACTCCGCTTTCAATCTGTTTACTAGCGTAGCGTATTTACATGAGTGTGCCTTCTATACACTCCCCTAGGCACTCACCCTGTATGCACATACTTGGGCCGCTTTACCCTTTCTAAACCCTACCTTAACTTTTGGCAGCGTAGCCGCTCATGTCCGCACACATACGTATGGGCAGTGCGTAGTTATGCCGCTAAGCACGCCCATACTGTACGATTTAAATGCAAACCCTCGCCTACACTGTGTAATTTCATCCTAATTTCGGCTAACATAAAATAGGCATGCCCCCTCTAACGTTTTTATGCTACTGACACGTGAAAGGCCCTTACGCTCAGAGTTACGTTACGTAGCATATCATCTGTCGTGCGCATGCTCAGTACATACCAAATCCCCTTTTTACGTCTCTGCCAGGCGTAAATACGCACGGAAACGTTGTTCTGGATCTGCCCCAGTGTGGGCGGGGGAGGCATTTTAATTGTACAGCATGTGCAGGGTTAGGCACTTCTGTGTTTGTGAAAAAGTTAAGGTAGGACACATAAGTCAGCTAAAATCCGTATGTGAGAGGGGAGTGTCATGAGAGTGCACTGGCCTCGTGTGTGCGGAAATCGCATTTAAGTCTGGATCAGGTCCACCATCTCCAGCATATATTGACTGATCCCTTAAAACCTGTTCCCTGACCTTCTGAGGTACACAGTCTGAATAGGGGGTGTAGAGTATACTGGGAAGTGCCCACTTGGGAACTCAACCCAGTTTCTGTGTTGGAAGGGTCATTGCTGTGAGTGGGTAACAAGTCTGAACAAGTACAGTGTGGCAAACAGGATGTAATATTAATGAGTGTGGAACCATGCTAAGAACGGTGCTATTTTGATAGAGCCATTCTCTCCATACCAGTTCGAAACTGGCTGGGAGAGAACGGGCCTATCAAAATAGGATGACTCGATGAGGCATAGAAATCAATCTCTGGAGCACCGAACATGGTGCTCCAATAGGGAACAGTAAAAACTACCCCTACCCTTTCCCTAATTCTAAACCTCCACTTCCATTACCCTAACCCTCCCTTCCCCGCAGCCAGACTCAAACCTTCCCTTCCCCACAACCTGAGCTTAACCCTCCCTTCTCCCCAGCCTGACCCAACTCTCCCTTCCTATGAGCCTAACTCCAACCCTCCCCCCAACACTAATAGTCACCAGAAAGTTTACTCACCTCTCCGGAGCTGTCTGCGGCGTATGTCGGGTCCTGCGAAAATGAATGGGTGAGTATGCTGATCGGCACACTCACCCATTAATAAAAAAAATTCTAAAAAGGCTGCCTATTCGAAATAGAAACAGCTGTCTCTATTTCTAAAAGCAGCCCATCGTAGCGAGGACTGCAACCGAATATTAACAAACACATGTTCAGCAAAGCTTTGAAGTCTGGATCTGGCGCTATGTGCCAGATCCTGACCCACGCACGCCTTACGGCCGTGCGAAGGTCAGTATGTACAATAGCGAAGCGGGGCATATGTGCGCCCCCTGCTCTCCCCGCTCAAGGTAGTAAATCTAGACACTTCCTACCTTAAAATTTATGACCAGGTCTGCGGCCTTACGGCCACAACCTTGTCGTAACGGAGCTTTCCTCGCCCTGACCCCTTATTTGCATGTCTATATTCGCCTCTACGAGATACGAGGATCGTAAATGAGGGGACAGCCCATTTTACGTAACTTTCGTTATGTATGCTCAGGCCCGGCGACAGGGGGGACTACGGAGACAGTTGTGTTTATTGTAAATAAATACGGAGCAGCCACAGCACAGACTAACGCTCCAACACTGGCTACAGCTCCTTAACTGAGAGGAGCCTCTGACATCACAGGACATGTGACTCCTGCAGTCACATGGTATGCAGTGCTGGCCGGACTACAAGGGAGTCAGGTAAAGTGAGTAACAGCTGATGTGTACAGTGTAATATGTGAGGGGAATATATTTATTAGGATTAGGGGGGTGTGTGAGTAATATCTGATGTGTACAGTGTAAAGCTGGCCACACACTAGAGCGATTATCGGCCCAAACGCATGATTATCGTGGATTGGGCCAAAAATCGCTCAAGTGTGTGGTGCCGATAATTTACTGAAACGGACAATAATCTAAAAAAAATGGCTGCCGTCAGATAATCCAAACGGGTGGGATGCAATAAAAATTATCGCTTATCGTGAGCAAAATCGTGCAGTGTGTGGGCATTTCTGATAATCATTGTATGTCCTCTCTCCCTGTCTGGCTATACAGCGCTGTATAGCCAGACAGGGAGAGAGGACATACAATGATTATCAGAAATGCCCACACACTGCACGATTTTGCTCACGATAAGCGATAATTTTTATTGCATCCCACCCGTTTGGATTATCTGACGGCAGCCATTTTTTTTAGATTATTGTCCGTTTCAGTAAATTATCGGCACCACACACTTGAGCGATTTTTGGCCCAATCCACGATAATCATGCGTTTGGGCCGATAATCGCTCTAGTGTGTGGCCAGCTTTACACTGTACACATCAGATATTACTCACACACCCCCCTAATCCTAATAAATATATTCCCCTCACATATTACACTGTACACATCAGCTGTTACTCACTTTACCTGACTCCCTTGTAGTCCGGCCAGCACTGCATACCATGTGACTGCAGGAGTCACATGTCCTGTGATGTCAGAGGCTCCTCTCAGTTAAGGAGCTGTAGCCAGTGTTGGAGCGTTAATCTGTGCTGTGGCTGCTCCGTATTTATTTACAATAAACACAACTGTCTCCGTAGTCCCCCCTGTCGCCGGGCCTGAGCATACATAACGAAAGTTACGTAAAATGGGCTGTCCCCTCATTTACGATCCTCGTATCTCGTAGAGGCGAATATAGACATGCAAATAAGGGGTCAGGGCGAGGAAAGCTCCGTTACGACAAGGTTGTGGCCGTAAGGCCGCAGACCTGGTCATAAATTTTAAGGTAGGAAGTGTCTAGATTTACTACCTTGAGCGGGGAGAGCAGGGGGCGCACATATGCCCCGCTTCGCTATCGTACATACTGACCTTCGCACGGCCGTAAGGCGTGCGTGGGTCAGGATCTGGCACATAGCGCCAGATCCAGACTTCAAAGCTTTGCTGAACATGTGTTTGTTAATATTCGGTTGCAGTCCTCGCTACGATGGGCTGCTTTTAGAAATAGAGACAGCTGTTTCTATTTCGAATAGGCAGCCTTTTTAGAATTTTTTTTATTAATGGGTGAGTGTGCCGATCAGCATACTCACCCATTCATTTTCGCAGGACCCGACATACGCCGCAGACAGCTCCGGAGAGGTGAGTAAACTTTCTGGTGACTATTAGTGTTGGGGGGAGGGTTGGAGTTAGGCTCATAGGAAGGGAGAGTTGGGTCAGGCTGGGGAGAAGGGAGGGTTAAGCTCAGGTTGTGGGGAAGGGAAGGTTTGAGTCTGGCTGCGGGGAAGGGAGGGTTAGGGTAATGGAAGTGGAGGTTTAGAATTAGGGAAAGGGTAGGGGTAGTTTTTACTGTTCCCTATTGGAGCACCATGTTCGGTGCTCCAGAGATTGATTTCTATGCCTCATCGAGTCATCCTATTTTGATAGGCCCGTTCTCTCCCAGCCAGTTTCGAACTGGTATGGAGAGAATGGCTCTATCAAAATAGCACCGTTCTTAGCATGGTTCCACACTCATTAATATTACATCCTGTTTGCCACACTGTACTTGTTCAGACTTGTTACCCACTCACAGCAATGACCCTTCCAACACAGAAACTGGGTTGAGTTCCCAAGTGGGCACTTCCCAGTATACTCTACACCCCCTATTCAGACTGTGTACCTCAGAAGGTCAGGGAACAGGTTTTAAGGGATCAGTCAATATATGCTGGAGATGGTGGACCTGATCCAGACTTAAATGCGATTTCCGCACACACGAGGCCAGTGCACTCTCATGACACTCCCCTCTCACATACGGATTTTAGCTGACTTATGTGTCCTACCTTAACTTTTTCACAAACACAGAAGTGCCTAACCCTGCACATGCTGTACAATTAAAATGCCTCCCCCGCCCACACTGGGGCAGATCCAGAACAACGTTTCCGTGCGTATTTACGCCTGGCAGAGACGTAAAAAGGGGATTTGGTATGTACTGAGCATGCGCACGACAGATGATATGCTACGTAACGTAACTCTGAGCGTAAGGGCCTTTCACGTGTCAGTAGCATAAAAACGTTAGAGGGGGCATGCCTATTTTATGTTAGCCGAAATTAGGATGAAATTACACAGTGTAGGCGAGGGTTTGCATTTAAATCGTACAGTATGGGCGTGCTTAGCGGCATAACTACGCACTGCCCATACGTATGTGTGCGGACATGAGCGGCTACGCTGCCAAAAGTTAAGGTAGGGTTTAGAAAGGGTAAAGCGGCCCAAGTATGTGCATACAGGGTGAGTGCCTAGGGGAGTGTATAGAAGGCACACTCATGTAAATACGCTACGCTAGTAAACAGATTGAAAGCGGAGTTCTGGATCTACCCCCCTGTGTGTAATCGAAAGTACGAAGGACTGTCACACCCTGACATAAGAAACGCTGAATGTATGGAAACCAGTTCTGTAAGTTCAGAGTAATATCTGGCACACGCATTCGCAGTGCATTTGCCTAGCCTGATTTATGCACGCAGTTTGCATAAGTCAGCTGTAATTTTTAAGTCTGGATCCGGCTCAGTGTAAGTGAGGGTTAGTGTGCCCAAAGAAGAGCAACCCTGTTTAAAAGAACCATTCAATATTACCCAACAGTGTTTGGTAATTGGAGTCAACTCTATCTCTTCTGCATTCCAAGACTTCTAGTTTAATCCAGAGATAACTATCGCATTGGAGCTCGCTGAACCACTTGTCAGGTTATGGATGTGGAGTTTTTGTATCTTAGGGAGAGTGTCCATTTTTGAACATTAATCCCCTCAGTTCATGATTAAATAAAATAGAAAAAGGAGTGAAATTGGCACTACGTAAGAGGGAAAGGTAATTGCTTATGTTGATTACTAGATACTTGACTTGGGTCTGGTGTCAAAGAAAGGGAACTTCATATATTTCACTGTGGCAGGGGGTTATTGATGTTAGGGGTGACCGATATGGTAAACTTGATTTTGTAGTTGGTCAGTTCCCCAAATATCTCCCACCATAAAATCCCAGTCCCCTCTATTTAAAGCTTTTTCAGAATCTGTTGACCATTAGATGTTAGGGACGTCAGCGTGAAGAACCTGAAAGAATTGCACTATAATGGTGTTATCTAAAAAAATCTTACTTGGTCTGAATGAATGATGGTGGCCAGTAGTCTGTTGAGTTTATTTGACAAAATATAGGCTAAAAGATTGAGGAAAACATTGAGGAGAAAGATTTAGTGGTAGCTGGAGCAGAGGGCAGGGTGCCTTCCTTCTTTTGGTATAACAGTATTGTTAGCCTCAAGGGACTCTTTAAAAACAGGGTCGATCCTGACCCCGCACGCTTTATGTGTGTGCAAGGGTCCGTAGTTACACTCCCGTAGTGGATAGTGCACACCCCCTACACTCCCCGCTGTCGGTAGGAAATCTGGACACTTACGTCTCCAAATTCCTACCTTAACTTTAACGACTAGGTCTGCTTCCCCAGCCACCGACCCTTCATTTATATGGCTATCACCGCCTATATGGCAGGGATACAGCCATCATAAATAAAGGGTCTGTTCCTTCAGCTTAAGTGCTAACATATGTAACGAAGTTGCGTACGTTATTACTTATGTACAGGGAACATCTGGTGCGTGCATGCGCAGATGTTCCCAGACAGGGAACTTATGCAGATGACTTGTATAAGTCCCCTGTCAGCCGTAGCTGAAGATCTGGCCCAATATCTGTATGAGATAGTGTCGCAGGCCTTTATCAACATTGCCATTAGCAATTCCTGTAAAGCTTTGTAGTACTAATGATAATGCCACCAGGGCTTTTTCGAGAGGGGGCAGGGATGATAGTGACTTCTAGCTCTGGAATAGTGAATGGTTGGTTGATCAAAATGTTTTCACAAGTTTCACAAAGAACATGCCTGTGTTATTTTCAAAAGTCCAATTTATTTTTCTAGAGTGGAGGGCATTTAAAGCTTTAAATCTCTCTAGGGAACCTAGCTGTATGCACTTGCCCTGAACTGCCCATTTATGGGCTTCCTTACACTGGAGGCATCTGGGATGGAGTTTAACTTTGTATAGGATATGATGATTACCGCTAATTGGGCCTTGTGCTTGGTGTTTTGAATTAATGGTTCATTAAATTTCTAGGTCATTACAGTGTTGACACTATTGTGCAAATACAAATGGCTGATAAATATAATTGATACCAGTGTAGAACTGCTGATAGACGGAGAAAAATGTAATTAAATAGACTAATCTGGAATTGTTTAAGGCACTCTGCATTCAGCGGTTATCTTTGTCGGGATGGTATAATTGCTGCCACAATTACTGTTGTTCCTTTATTCTCCTAATGTGCTCTCTTCACAAGCTTCCCTTTTGCCTTACTGGTTAACTTGCTCCTTGCCTCTGTTGTCTGTCTACCCCTGTTGGTTGTGTCTCCCTCTGTGTGTGCAGCAGGTGCAGTATCTCTATATCTACCATATGCTCTAGTTCTCCCTTTCTGTTTGTTCACTCTCTTTGCAAACGCTGTGTGTTTACTATCTTACATATGTTTTGAGTATATGACATTTTACTTTCATTATCCAGTTGGCTCCCCTTGGGGTGTATTTGATCTCTCTCCTTGTGGGTTGTTACTATATGAGTCCTTTCTGTCTGTCAATGTTTACCTTCACTCTGTGTTTTACCATATGCCAGTGTGTAGCTGTTTCTTTGACTTCATTCCATCTATCTCTTGTTATCTCTGAGTTCATTTTATCTTACAACTGTGGTATTGTTATCTGCCTTCTAGCCTTGTCTCTGTTTTAACTACAGCTCACTGACTACTGTACTCTACTCTACTCTTCATTAGGACATTGGGCTTCCCCTTGGGAAACCTTGTCTTTGGTGCAGGCTCTGGTTGGTCATCCAGTACACCTGTCTCTTGGTCAAGTTCTGTTTGAGTTCCATTTCCTGTGGACTGATTCTCTGGATTTTGCGCTGCTTGATGCAAGTGTATGTGGGTATCATTGTGTTGTGAGGACACACTTAATCAGGTTACCAGTGGGGGGTTGGTGCTGCAACCTGCTAGGTGTCTTCAGTCCAGCCTGTCCCAACCATAACCAGTCAAAACCAGACTTTTAGTTAGACCCCACACCCCAGTGTGCTATTCTCAAAACACATAGGGTTTGGGGAGGTGGAATACCTGTGGCCTATTAATTTCCACAAAAAGGGGATGGAGGCCAGGAAAAAGAGCTAGTTGCCAATGGTCCAGGATTGACAGGGCTGGTGGTGGAGTCAGTGTGATGTCCAGGTTGATCCATTTGGAAATCCTAATGTTATTTAAATCCACTGGTGGAGCAACTGGGTTTAGATAACATTAGGAGACCTGGAGAGCGAGAGGGTAGCCCCACCAGTACTTAAGGCCTTGGGCCTGACTGAGCATTTCCTTTCTTTTCGCTCATGAAGTAGTGCAAGCGACTAATGACATCTCCTGGAGGAAGATGGTCCTAGATTGTCCTTTTGGTTTTCAAAAGCAGTATATGTGGTAAAACTTTATTTGAACAGTGTGATTATTGTGATTATTGAATACTGAGAATTATGAAATCCTTTGGATATTCTGTGAATTTTAGGACACAGATCTAGAAGAAAATACACTTCAATATTGAGGTGATGACCGTTTTCTCTTTCATTTCAAGCTTTTTGCTTCACTATATTTATATTGTTCAATTCAGAAATTAATTGTAGATACCATAAAATGAAGGGGAAGACACATATCAGCAGTTTTACCTTTTCAGGGAGTAAAGAAAACAAGCATACCATTAACTAGTAAAACTGATACGTATGTGTATTAGTTAAAAACATTACAATAATTGAAAATAGTACAGACTTTTTTTCTTTATTAGCTAAAATTTAAGCTACAGAACCTTTCATTTTAAGTGACCATAAATATGGAATAAACATCTATAGCTATTAAAATGGATTGCTTGCAACAAAAAAGTGTTCAGTGCAGTATTGAAATGAGCTAACACTGTGCTCAATGATCTAGCAGAGCTAAATTAGTAGTGATAACTTAAACATGCAATATAACAAACTCAAATGAAATTTTAAAGTTGTTTGATTTAATCTTATTTCTGTAGCAGACTGTTATTGCAAAAATTTATTTCAGCAGGGAAGCTAATGTGTTCCAAGGTAGGATTTGTACCTACCTCATCGTCAATGTGTTGTATTTAATGTGTTGTATTAAAAATAAAGTATTATGCAGTTTAAAAATGATGTAGCTGAAAAAGAGAATACCCCCATGGACACTCTATGATAATAAGAAATTAAAGAGTTTATTTATTTATTAGTAGCCAGGATTGACTTGATCACAATTATCGTGGTTCTATGCTGTGTAAATAATTAGTAATATGTCCTTTTATCTTCTGTGATCCTCTCAGAACGTATTCTCGAGTGATTCTTATGTCTTCAGGGATTTCTTCTGTGCATGTATTGTAACTTCCATCAACATATAGTTTTGTCAATTCTTTTAACCTATTGAATCTTATAGCCCCATGCAGAACAATGAGCTACATATAGCTACATATAGAAATTAATGCATGTAGAGAAACAGCACATGGCAAAAGGACAGATTATGTTGGAAAATAGTGTGACATTTTAGGTAGGATATTTTTTGTAAGGAAATGTAGAATTAAACAGTTTGCTGTCCTTTGATATACTTAGCAGGGAATTCAGTCGGGTGCCATGTCCTGCCAGAGCCAGGCCAAATGTGAAGATGATATATTATCTGAAGTAATACTGATTTTTATTCACACCTCCTTTCAGCAATCTTTCAAGTACTGGCATCCCGTGGAGTCTAATCACATAACAGAACATATATAGAATAGAATTCATAATGACAAAGAGACTGTTTTATTTATTTATATTTGTGTATTTCATTTATTTAATTCATGTATAATACCTGCGTTTTAGTCTTTCAGAACATCAGTATCTGCAACTATAACTTCTAAAACATAACTGAAATCATGTTTTTTTTCTATTTGCTAGGTAGAGTACGAATGCTGCCGCAAGCTGTGTACCTCCTATTTGGTCTTTTGGAAAATGGCCACACTGTCTATGTCCATTGCAATGCCGGTGTAGGCAGATCCACAGCAGCAGTATGTGGATTTCTCATGTATGTGCTTGGCTGGAAACTCAGAAAGGTGCAGTACTTTCTCGCCTCAAGAAGACCTGCCGTGTATATTGATGAAGAAGCCCTGACACGCGCTGAGGAAGATTTCCATCAGAAGTTTGGTCAGCTGCGCTACTCTGTGTCTATAATGTAGGACAGACTTACCAATACTTAGGCTCTTGGGACTTTAACTTGGTTTTTTTGTAGCTATTGGAGACTGTTGGCACTATATTTTCAAATGCATCTTGGTAAGTTATTGGAAGCTATCATAAAATAAAATAAATGTTAAACAAATTTTTCAACCTGTTCTTTTACTCTTAACCAGTTAAATATTACTTTAAAATTTTGACATGAAGAACTTATTCCACTAACAACCTTTATTTATTATAAATCACATTTTCTGTGGCTATTAAAAATATTGAACCTGTTACACATCAAAATGAAACAAAAATTCTGTCACAAAATATAAATAAAATGTAATAAACTTAGAAATCAGATTTTTCAAACTGACAATTTTTTATTACAAAGTTTATTGTCAGAAATCTGTTTAGAGCAGTTATTCTGATTCTGTATTTTATATTCGGCTGAATTGACATACACAACACTGTGGTAGTAAAATTGTCCCTCATATGTAATAATTCAAACACAATTACATTCACTCTGCTGTCCTGAAGAACAATTCAAAGTTATGGACAATGGGGTAGATCCAGATCTAATTATGCTAGCGATTTTCCGCTAGCCGCTTACATAAAATCGGCAATTTGTATGTACGTACGAGCAAGGGCAGGGCTAGGGGAGTGCATAGAAAATACGCTATCGCAAATACGCTACGCGATGAATAGCAACAAGCACTTAGGTCTGGATCTGGCACAACGTATGCAAACTGGTTTTGGCTCATGTATAACCAAAGTCATGGTTTTTTTTGTTGTATTTTGAATACAAAACAATGTATTCTAGTCTTAGATGTTAAGCAGCAATCATGAATTAAAGTGTATGTTTGTAAACTTTTCTTTCTTTAAATAGCAGGTTACATCCCTATTAGGCATATATCAGAAAAAGCTACTATTCTACAAATCGTTGTCTCTGGAGGTTGCAAAAATGTGACTTGACGACTGAAGCATGTCATGTCAAGTGGGTGGGGAAAGAGCTTATGGGGCATTCCACTACATTTTGTTAAAGTGTATTAAAGCAAATCATATAAATATATAAATAAGCTATGTTAACAGCTAAATGTGTAATGAGCATAATGATATTTTAACATAGGAAAAACAATGACAATGTAGTAAACGTTATCTTCAGCCATCAGAACAATAACCAATAGTGTGAAAACTGTGCTGGTACTTGGGAGAAAAGAGTGAGGATCACACTTGTAGTGAACACATTAATATACTAAAGTGAGTGGTATATATAAAAATGCAATATATTATACTAATGGGGCACACAACAGTTTAAAAATGCAGGTGCAGCCCGAAACACAGATTATACATGCGAAATGCTACATATGAATATTAATATGGTACTGCTCAAAGATCCCTCAAAGACACTGAGTGGTGTACTTTGGAAAGCAAACTGTTAAAATATAGAGTCCACAGTTATGGAAATGCATACAATGGGCAGCCCACAGGGAAAACACCTCCCGTCACAGGGCTAGGGTCAGTGTCCGAATGGTAAGCGACACAGCCACCACTGATCCAGAGTGTGTAATGCAGAACGTGACTGAGTGCACTTGAGGGTAACAGGTAGATGTGGTTAAATATAAGCCGTGCTTATCACAGTGCTGTGTGCTGTTGGTCAGCACATAAAAGTAACTCACAGTTGGACAAGCGAGTGAGGAGACTCATAACATCAGATGAATTGATAGTGTGTAATGGACAGTCTGCAGGTGCCATTTCCATAACTGTGGACTCTATATTTTTCTATATTTTGAGATTTAGCAACAGTTTGTAATACCGCTATACCGCTGTATATGTGGGTTTTTTTCTCTCTAGGATCACTCCACAGTGGTATCTAATACCTACCGTTTGGGCCACTGGTTTACCAAGGGTTCCCTGCGGGCTGTGGGGGGTCTGTTATACCTATTTAGAGCCGTGGGGGGTCTGTTATACCTATTAAGAGCCTTGTTCTCCTCCCTTTATTGCAATTTTTATATTGCTTGTATTATTAATGATTTAGTTATTAATAAATGTTATATGTGTTTTTAGTTTGAACCAATTGCTCCGTTTTTTCTTTTTTCTAACCCATCTACTCATTCCTCAGCGCGGTGCATATTTTCTTCTTTTCTATATTTTAACAGTTTGCTTTCCAAAGTAGACCACTCAGTGTCTTTGAGGGATCTTTGAGCAGTAAAATATTAATATTCTTTTTAAGTTTTGTACTTGGTGTAAAGCCAAATACTCCCCTCAATGCGCTTATCACTTTCAGTATCTTAGTACTTTAAACACAGTTAGTGATTGCATGAAATTTTCTTGCATGAAGATAGCGATGGTAAAAGTATTTAAATCAAGTAGCAGTATTTGAAGGGTTAAATCAAATAGGTAATGCACGATAATGGAAGAAGAAATATATCAATCAATGGTCTATGGTAATAGAAATGGTAATTTAAAGTTCAATACTGACAAAAAGTCCGTGGTGGTTTTAAATCTCAGGAAACTTTCGTTTGCTGAAGCAGTTCTTTTGCAAGTAACAGTCAGTTAAATTGATGCAGATGTATTGTCCAAGCCGATGGATACAGTGTTGCTTTAAATAAGTAGGAAAAGCGGAACACTCACCGTCCTGATGTGTAGGTATTTTGCAGAAGCTGTGCGTTTTCTTTTTCTCTCCTTGTGCAGCTGCAGTGTAGATTGTGTAGCGTGCCTGCCGACAGAATTGCGGGTGCTAGCCGTGCTTCTGGGCCAGGTTTGCTTATACTCTGATGCGCTGAGTTCCAGCTGTTCCCTGTGTGATCCTTCACCTCAGGTCCGGATCATCCAGGGGGAGGGCTGGGTTTCACCTTACAGTCAGGTATGCAGCAGCGGGAGATATAAAAAACGCGCCAGATATGGTGCAATTAAACCTTTAACACAGGAAAGATTTCAGTATTCTGCAGGTATTCTACTCACGTGTAAAAAAAGACATTATTTCAGATGTCTATATCAAGCGTTTTTATTGTATAAAAACAATAGTAGTTCCACCAACGCGTTTCATCTAATAATTAGACTTCCTCAGGGTGATAATGATGTGGACAATAGAGGGGTATTTATGGACAGTGGGTGGTAATTAGTTTCAGCCATTGAAACGTAAGGTAAGCAGAAAAAACACATTTACAACAAGAAAAATACATAATACGTCAGGACAAAGTATATACAGCATGGTTTTGGTTTTAAATCATACATATATGTTCTCTATTTATTTAAGGGACAATTTTGTACTTATTTTTATTTATGAAAAATAAAAAGAACAAATAAAAATCAAAATCAAAATAAAGAGACATTACATCTGCCGTTTTTTGCGTGTGTCATTTTTTTCCCCTATGTGTATAAATTCTTTGTTAGAAATTGGTTAGGGAAAATTATTCTGTAAGCTTTAGTGTATTAATTTTTGGACTTAGGGTAGTGGTATGCCCACTATTCATTTGCTGCATGTTGTCTACATACAGCAGGTGTGGGTCTGTAAATGGTGCTGATCCCAGCATCATATTTTGTTGATAGTTTTTAAAGGACAGTGTATTAGCAGGGAGGATTTAAAAGAAAAGGTCAGGCAAAAACATATTGGGTCAGGAAGAAGTATAAGTTACATAATTTTGGTTTTGCCTTGTTCATCCATAATTTCTGTTTGTTCAGGGACAATTTTGTACTTTAAAAGGAAGAAGACATTCTTCTAGGGAGGGAAGGATTTAAAGAAAGGCTGCTAGTTCAAAGTCTATGTTCAGGCCGTCAGGATTTAGAGTTTTTAAGTTGTAAATCCAGCGGCTTTCGGCTTTGTTTAGAGTTTTGTTGATATCTCCTCCTCTCCAGTTCTTATTTATTTTTTCTATTGCGTGGAATTGTAATTTTTCTGGGTTTTGGTTGTGAAAGTCCTTATAGTGTTTGGAGAGACTGTGATTATCTTCTCCTTTGATGATGTTCCTTATATGCTCCAGTACTCTAATTTTGAGTTTTCTTGTGGTTCTTCCTACATATTGCAGACCACATGGACATGTAATGAGGTATATTACGTTTTTGCTGTTACATGTGGTATTGCCTTTGATTTTATAGGAGTTCTTATTGCCTTCAAATTTAGTAGTTGGTGTTGTACTACCAAATGCGACCTTAAGACGTTACTACACAAACTAGAAAAAACTCTAATAGCAGAGATTAAATTATGGTGGGACACAAGAACACTTGAGCAATACGCAAGAGAAAAAATCATACCTAGAGGTCTTAGAATTGCCAAAATCCCCACTCATAACTGTAACAACGAAATCTTCATGCTAAAATGGAACAGCATTTTAGATGACTGCTCTATTAAACTAATTAACCTAATTACAGAACAAAGGAATAAAGAGTTAGAAACCCTAGCAGAAGAAATTAACGAAATAGATAAACAATTAGATCTATACAGAAACGTCCCTAATTACTACAACCTATCAAACAATACGGCAGCTAAACTTTACAAAATAGAGGAAGAAACAAAGAAAACTAAAATAAACAAACTAAAGAGAGACAGAAAGGACTTTTCTGCAGAGTGTAACAGAAACATCCCTAATTACTACAACCTATCAAACAATACGGCAGCTAAACTTTACAAAATAGAGGAAGAAACAAAGAAAACTAAAATAAACAAACTAAAGAGAGACAGAAAGGACTTTTCTGAAAGAGACCCAAAAAAACCCATACCAAAAATGAACAAAAGGAAAAGAGAAGAGTGTACCACTTCAAATAAAATTTACTCCAAACTTAACATGACATACCAACAATATATGAAATTACTTAACGAATCCAGTGACCAACCTTCCCCTAAAAAAAGTAAAAATGCACAGACAAATAACATATGCACACTTAGTAACCAAATAAACCTATTCAATCAAAAAACATATACTAAGGTAGCCTTAGAGTCCTTCACAAGAGGATTTCAAGATAGGGAAAATTTAGAAACAAGTAAAATCTCACCAAACACTAGCAACAATAAAAAAGACACCCTAAATACAGAATCTACTGAAACCATCATATTGATAACACCCCCTAGGGCTATAAAGGAATACCAACAAAACGGAAGCATAATCCCAGATCACCACAAAATTATGCGAATCACACCTGTGCACACCTCAGTAAATACAGAACAAAAAGAATCTTCAGACATTGGTGACAATTCAGAAAAAAGTCTGACTGAAACAGACAATCACAATTTTTCTGTACATTGTACACCCCCCGCAATAGAAAAATCTCCAGTATCCACACCCCTCATAATTACAACCACTATTGCCAATATGAACACCACACCTGAAGAGATTCATTTTTTAGAGATGACTCCTATCCCAAAAGCACCTCCTCCGCCTATATCACCAGTCATACATGTCCTGAAACCACAAATAATAGAACATGTAGAAATACAGACATTAACAGAAGTCCCATCAGGACTAGGCAAAGCCCCAGAAAAAGAAACTCCCCCAACATTAAAAATTAAAAGAGAAAAAATACTAAGAATAACCAAACAAAACAACAAAAGAAGGAGGGATTCATTTTCAGGAGAGGAAGAAGAGGAGGTACAAAAACAAAAACAAAAAACAAAATAAAACCAAAGAAAACAGACTCAGATATGGGGATTTTCAATCTGAGTAAATTCAACCTCACACAAGCCCACAAGAGTGTCCTATGCAAAGGTCTAAAATTCTCTCCTGATAACACCCTAAACAAATTTGATACATTCATAGACCTCCACAAGTTCATAAGATCTATAACCCTTAAAAAGTTTTTTGACAAAATCGAAGAAAAAAAGACACCACCACCAACAGATGAGACTTTCCAACACACCAAGCTTAGACCCAAATCTGCCTTTTATCCCACGTACATGAAAGGAGATATTATTTCCACCTTTCAAAAAATGGTAGAACATGACATTGAATTACTTGTCCCAAAAAAACGAAAACAAAACAACCTAAATAAATATGAAAAACAAGCCCTAAAAGAACTACAGCAGGACGAAAACCTAATAATAAAAGCAGCAGACAAAGGAGGAGGAATAGTCCTACTAGATAAAACAGATTACATAAATGAAGCAATCAGACTACTTTCTGATCTAGAGACATATAAAGTATTGAAAACAGACCCAACAGAACCTTTTAAAAAGGAGTTGGAAATACTCCTCAAATCAGGAAAAGAAAAACAAATTCTAAATGAAAAAGAATACAATTTCCTAAATAATAAGTTTCCAAGAATTCCGGTTTTTTACTATTTACCCAAACTTCATAAAAATAATAAAAATCCCCCAGGCAGACCAATCATATCTGGTATTGAATCACTCACCAGCAATCTATCTGAATACATTGACACATTTTTACAGAAAACAGCACAAAAACAAAAAGCATACCTGAAAGACACCACCAACATTATTCAAATACTAGAGGACACAACATGGAATGACAACTACATTATGGCAACATGCG
>WWET01000189.1:91348-103318 GCA_011038615.1 Limnodynastes dumerilii | reverse complement strand
TGCTGCAATTACCCATTTTTGACAATGACACAGCCAAAAACTTAATTTCCGCTGTATCATTTCTGACACCCATACAGAAAATTGCATTTAAATGAACAATGATGATGATGAGGTAGCTACAGGGGCGCTGGACTGGTTCATGTTTTTGGAGAAAACACAAATAAATTTGATTTTCGCACTGGGATTGCAAAAATGCAAATTTAGAAATATCTACCAAGGGTGCTATTCAAGGTTCTTATATTAAACAGACCTAAAGAATAACAATGACTGATACACAATCAGTCAGACTAGAACCCTTATGAATGCACACCTCAAGTCTGTAGCATAGTTAAAAATGAACTTTTATTGTGTATTCTAATAAATAATGATGCATAACGAAATATAAAATCACATAGAGGTGTCCACAAATGGTACATTGTTGTATTGATAATTCAATGTATATAGTAATAACACACAGCAATAGAAAATTCAATAATTAATGGTATAATAACAAAGTGAGTGAGAAGCAGGGTTACTTATCAAGTCCATGGGTCATCAGGGTGAGGTAGCAGGTGAGACCAGAACAGCCCAAAGCTAATTGAGGCAAAGTCTGTCCCTAAATCAACGGCTAGCGGCCTCACGGCCAGCGCTTCCCCCATTGTATGCTATGTATGCTATCTTGTCTTTTGAAAAAGGAACAACACGAAACGCGCGTCAAGAGCTATGATGGTGTGACTCCCTTGTGCACAGGGACGCCGCTACTGAGACTTGTCCATCACACTGCCCCACGTGTAGTAAGTGCAGGGATAGCATACGTACCCGGAACGGGAGAAGCGCTGGCCGTGAGGCCGCTAGCCATTGATTTAGGGCCTCAACTCCAACCTGATAACTACCTCTCACTCCTGCATCCGAGACTTCTCCCGGGCTGCCCCTTTCCATTGGAACAACCTACCACATCCTGTCAGGCAATCCAGCACCCTCCAGTCCTTCAAACACTCAAAATCCACTTCTTCAGGCTAGCCTACCTTTCCTCCACCTAAGCTTACCTGCCCTCCCCATCTTCATCTCCTGTTTATTTGCCCTCTCTCACTTAGCATGCTAGCTCTTATGAGCAAGGTCCTCCTCCCTCCTGTCATCACCACTCTACCTTGTTCTCATCACTTCCCACCTTTTTCTCTCTACTGTCTATCTCTGTCCTTGTTCACCTGCTTTTAAACACATATCCAGCATCTTTATTTTCCTTATATATTGTTCTGCATTTTTTGTACTGTATTTTAATTGTGCTTTGTACATGTATTATATTTCTTAGTCATGTTTTAATTTTTGTATTGAATTGTATATGTAATTATTGTCTTTGCTATTGCCTCTGTACAGTGCTTTGTACATGTATTGTATTCCATGTATTTTATACCCTCTGTTAATTATTGTATTGAATTTTATATGTAACTACTGTCTTTGCTATTGCCTCTGTACAGCGCTGCGGATACTGTGTGGCGCCTTATAAATAAATGTTAATAATAAAAATAATAATAATAATAATAATAATAATATGAGACATTAGTGACTGGCTAGATACAATTCTGCTTTTAATTATATTTATTAAATAGAATGATGATGATCTGCTTTGTACAGTGCCTTGTACAATGTAATATACACTGACAGTACACTGTGAAGGTTCCACCTCCTCCAAACACCCAAAATAAATGTGACATGTTCTAAATGCAGTGAACCGATTTAATTTTATTAAATAAAAATGAGAGCAAATGGGGGTAGTAGTATCACTAGCTCTGTCTGACTATCTAGTTCTGCTAGGACAGACAACACAGCTATTACAGACATATGTTCCTCTCCACTCTTCTATTTAAAATGGCTCCAAAATCACAGGGGAGTCCCTTATATAGCATCCAAAACACGTGTGAATAGTGCTCCTCAACTCCCCAGTCACCGAATGGCTGCCAAATCATGAGAGATCTCTTTCTGTAGAATCCAGATTCACGAGATCCACCGTTACCAGTAAAATGGTGTTTTGATTCATTTACAAATCCTAAATTGGTGGGAGGAACCGAGACATGCCCAATCTCTGCTGGATTTAAACAGATCCAAACTGATTATTTCTATTAAAAAACTTAAAAAAAATTTTTGATTAAAAATTTACTCAATCGCCAAAAGTGTACCAGTATATGAAATAAGTACCTAATTAATGATAGTTAAACAGTAATAGCAGAAATCTCCCTTTTGAGAATGGGTTAAAAACCCTGTTTCATACTTAGGTTCTCTATAAATCCACTTCCTTTCTGTCCGACATTATTAAGCTTACTGCTCATCTCTGTTTCTTGAGCTATTACTTGAAGCAAAGCTCAATCTATCTTTCTTCTCAGAGTATAAAAAACCTTTAGAACAGAATTTTCACCTTTAGTTAATGTTTCCATATAATAGAAGAGACATACAGTGCAAAGAACGTTGTATTACCTTTTTCCTTTGTTCTGATCTTCTTTCCTCCCCTAAAAGACTTGTTCAGAAAATTCCTTTCATATTGCTCTAACTACTGCTAAGGAGATCTACTCAGAGTGGACAAAATATATATAAATATACTTTTTAATTTTGATTTTAATTTTTAAATTTAACAATTAAATTTCTAGAAAATAAAGTAAAGATTTGTGGTTTTTGTTTTAGCATCAGTCCAATTTGTATTAGAACGTAATGAATTCTGTGCAGAGGTTTTCATAAAATAATCTGCATTTAAATTTATTGATTATTCTTTAACTTTGCAATATCCATGCCAGGGGCACAATTACAGGGGGTGCAAGAGGTGCGGCTGCTACAGGGTCCGTAGGAGAGGGGGGGGCCTGTGGCAGCCGCTAACCCTGCACTGTAAGCAAGCTGTCAGAGGCTGACAGCTTATAAGAGTGCTCGGTACTCTACCCTTTGACAACTTCTATCAGGCAGTGATCCCTCCTACCTCCACCTAGTCTTCCCTATCCAGACTCGGGCCCCATAGCAAGGAGACTATCACCTTCCACCCCTCATCCAAACCTTAATATTTTCTTTAATGCAGGAGTTGATTGCAATGCTATTGAGTGTTGATATCTGCACATGACTCCCAGTGACTGCTGGTGGGGGTCTCTGGGAAGTCAGCGCACCAGCCTCATATTAGAAATATGGTGACACAGCACCTATGGCACTGGCAGGCATGGTTAAAAGTACCAGTTGAGATTTACCACTATGGTCATATGATAAGTCTTTAATAGACTCTGATCTTCCAATAAAAGGTAAGACAGTAAATTCTGGGACCTACATAATTACATTGCCCTGGAGTTATAGACTTCTGTCGCAAGGTACATGAAAGACATCCCTAGTTATAGTAATCAATAACTTAAATCTCTTCACAAGCACAAACGACCATCAGAATTTGTAACTGAGAACACAGCTCCTATATGCACTTGAGGGAGGTGGAATAGCCACGCAAGGGGTATATATTTTAAAGGAGCACTAACCCTAGTAAGTTTTAAAGGGCATCTGTATTATAGAGGTACCAATAATGGGTATCCCAAATTACAAGAACCAGAACCAGAAGGGATATAATAAGTTTAAGCAAGGTTAGGATAAAGTACCTGAAGCAAAGTTGCAGGCAAAGGCTGCAAAATCCCAGTTTTTTTTTGCAGTGTGTTTGTGTGTGATGCTAGTGTATGCATTGTATATCACTTAACACTGGAGAGGAATTATGGGAGGACACTGATTTTAACCGAGGCCTCACAATTATGGTGATTGCTGGGCCGAACATATTAGGAATATAAAAAAAGAGCATCCTTCCTATAAACTAGACTTCTATTTTACGCTATCAATGTAGCATTTTGTTGCATAGATTGCGTACATACGGTCTTTAAAGTCCACATGTACGCAATCTACGTAACAAAATGCTATGTACATAGCGTAAAGTAGTTACTACACATGCGTAGTACCTCTGAACAGATAACTAGGCACATAAGTTAAAAAACTCATTGTGAATCTGGTCCATTGACCTGACAATTACCACTGTAACAAACAGGCGAGGTCCAATTCTAGAACACATGTATGATACTGACACCTATGTGAAAGCCACAAATAGCTATTTGCAGTTCAATAGCTGCCATCACAAACAATGGAGACACAACATCCCATATTCGCAGTTTTTACATCTACGATATAATTGCGCGGATTTAGATGCTTTCGACCAACAAGCCTCTCATTTTAAGAAAACGTTTCCTGAGAGAAATTACCCCGTAGATCTGGTAGACTCTAGCTATTTAAAAGCTAGAACTAGAGACCGGATGGAACTGCTGGAGTATAAGGATAGGAATGTGGACACTCCTCATCAGGAGGGCGCCTTCTATACTGATTACAATATTGCTAACCAGCATATACGCTCCATACTCACCAAACATTGGCCTGTGCTTAGAATGGATCCATTGTTGTCTAGTGTATTACCAACAAAACCACTAGTTAGATACCGAAAAGCAAAAAATCTGAAGACTTTTATTTCTAGTTTTCTGCCACCTATAGTTCCTCAGGACACAACAATTTTCAGTAAAACTGCACCCATGCAAGGTTTGCCAACATACCCATAAAGAAAGAAAGACATTTCGGGATTCTAAAAAAAACCATGAATTTAAAATTAAGCACTTTACTAATTGCACAAGCACTTTCGTAGTTTATTTGATTGAATGGGCCTGATCCAGAGGTACGGCCGCCGTCAGAGGTACGCCCGCTGTCGCTAGGATGGCGGGCGTAAGCGTAAGATCGGCTTTTCAGCCGATCTGCGCATGCGCCGGGCAGATGTTGCCCTGCGTTGCTACGGCAACACCCGATCCTGGACGTCTATAGCAGCGCTGTAGGGACGCTGGAGGGGACGTCCTCCAGCGTCCCTACGTTAAGGTTAGTGCTGGTGGGCGGGGGAAGGTAAGTAAATGAGGGTAGGAGGGCGTGCTAAGCGGCCATACGCTCCTGTGCGAGCGTATGGCCCCTTCCTTACGCCGGCTGAAGTTAGGGTAGCCTTCAGCCGGCGTTAGCGAGGGTAAGTACGCTGTGGGCAGGGGGAGTGTCATTTTGCATAGTTTCATGGGGGCTTTATGGATACCCTTAGAGTAAAGGTGATCGAATGGGTACCTACGGATCATAGAGGTGGGGACAGGGAATTGAGATTGATCCAAAGAGAAACGTTTTGGATACGGACCCAGAACATGCTAACACCCCATGGCTTAAATGAGGGGTTCAAAATGACCCCTTTTTTGTAAAAATTGTATTGGCATTACTAGCTCGTCCTTATATAGTAGCTTGTGGCAAAAAAATATATCATTTTATCTTTCTAGTTTAATTATTAGCTTTAGTATAGACAATTACCATCTTTTTATGGTGAAATTTTTTATGTATATGTTATGTATTATTCAGATCATATGTCTATGGCTAATGTATTTCCTATTTTTATAGATTTTTTAATCAATTATTTTATTTACTTTTTGTAATTTCTCATGTTCTAGCTTATGATCTCTGAGTCAGACAACCAGTGTTTGAGCTATTAGCTCCAAGGTTAAATAAAGGGTTAAAAAAATGGAGTTACACACCCACCTGTCTGTCCCTATAAATATGCAGCTTGTACTAGTCTTCCCAACCCCTGATGAAGTCATCCCATGATGAAACGCGTTGGGTAGGAGACTAATAAGAAACATTCACACTACAGGGCACAAAGAAGTATCCACCCGACACGTGTTCCTGGATGCTGGAAACCGCGAGTGGTTGTTATCCGACTGTATTGTTTATTGCATACTACCATGTTCACATCTAGTACGAATCTGTCCGTTGTAGCAGTGCTATACTTTTAATAAAATGTAACCGCACTATGGGCCTGATCCAGCGCTACGAAAATTCGCACGACGGGCGAATGCGTATGTTCGACCGTGCGAAAAACCATACACGCCCCTAACACTCCCATAGTAAAGTACCTGCATACGACGCCTATACCCTACACTGGGTACGACCGTCGGCCGTACGAAAATTCGCACAAAATACGCTGAGCGTACGGGCTTAGCACGCCCATACTGTACAATTTAAATGGCTATCCCCGCCTCCCTGTAGTAAAACGGGCGCCCAGCCGACCATCGTAAAGAACGAACGCCCCGCGAGCGAAAAATACGCTCACAATACGCCCGCTATTCGCTCATGACGCCCGGGCGACCGGAAGCTGTCATACTGGGCATGCGCGTTGCGAATTTTTCCCCGAATTTTCGCATACGCTCGTCGTACGCTCGCTTGCGGTCGTTGCTCTGGATCAGGCCCTATGAGTCGCCCTCTGTTTTCTTTCACATTTTCACATGTATGATATGTAGACAGAAGTTTGCCTTTAGGGCCTACTGATCTCTGTTGACCTTATAGTTTTTAAATCTGGTTAACGGAATGAATTACATAGGACAAAGACTACATAGAAGACAGGGGAAATACACGAAGAAAGGGGAAGCTCATTAATTTGCATAAGAGAATAAGCAATTGGAAACCTGGGGAGCTCATCTAGATCAGGTAGAGTAGCAGGAGTTTAGTTTAGAATGGGGAGTACTTAAATTCCAACCATTGAAACCAGGTTGCTGTGAAAATTTTGGCTCAGTCAGGGGAGGTGAAGATCAAATCATCCATTGCCATATAATAGTCAATGCATTGGACCCATTCAGAAATGGATGGGGGCTGATCTGACCTCCAATGACTTGGAATCAGAAATTTCATTGCATTATTAAGATGTTTGAGAAGAGATTTTTTGTAACGAGAGAGGCGCATGTCGGAGAAGGAAAGGAGCCAAAATTCCAGGGATGTCGGTACATTAGAACCAAGAATTAGCTTAGAAAGGTGGAAAATTTTGTTCCAATAGGGAAAAATTTTCGAGCATGACCACCATATATGTATGAATGTCCCTGCTTCCAGGTCGTACCGCCAACAGGTGGCCAAGATGGTGGGGGAGATCTTATATAACATGGCTGTGGCTCTATACCACCTAGGGCCTGATCCTGAGCTATGGCCGCCGTCGCTAGTACGGCGGCCATAGCTCAAATGCGCATGCGCCGGGCAGATGTTGCCCGGCGTTACTATGGAAACGCCCGATCTACGATCGGGCGTCCATAGTAGCGGCGTTGGGACGCTGGAGGGGACGTCCTCCAGCGTCCCAACGCTCACGTTACTCCAGGAGGGCGGGGGGAGGTAAGTAAATGAGGCTAGGGGGGCGGGCTAGGCGGCCATACGCTCCTGTGTGAGCGTATGGCCCCTTCCTTACGCCGGGCGAAGCTAGGGTAGCCTTCACCCGGCGTAAGGAAGGGGCCATACGCCCGCACAGGGGGAGTGCCAGGGGGGAGTCAGCGATGTAACGCTGAGCGTTAGCACGCTCAGCGCTACCTTCCCTTCACCCGGCGTAAGGAAGGGGCCATACGCCCGCACAGGGGGAGTGCCAGGGGGGAGTCAGCGATGTAACGCTGAGCGTTAGCACGCTCAGCGCTACATCGTTGACCTGGATCAGGCCCCTAGACAGGATTTTGTATTGTATTTCTATAACCGTGACACTCAGTGAGCATGCCTGAGTCATTTGGAAAATCTTTGTCCAGGACTCCTCGCTGAAAGCCCCAGGGAGGTCTTTTTCCCAAGCTTCTACAAAATGTAGGGAGTCTGTAAAGATTAGCTCAGTGCTGAGTCCGCAGAGTCAGAAAATGTGGTGTCAATGGAGGGTAGGAGCCACACAGAGGATTTCAAATGGGGAAAGATGCCTGGAGAAATGAGATCGGTTTAGTCCGGTCTTGAAGTAATGTTAGAGTTGAAGGTAGCCCCATAAGTCTTTCTGTAGTAGGGAAAAGGTATCCTTTAAGTCCGCAGAAGTGAGGAGGCTCCCCCCTTGCACCAACTGGTGGACCCTGTCGAGTCCCGCCTCCCCCACCTGGAGAAGATACTTGGAGGTATACCTGGAGGGAAATCAGTGTTGTGAGTGAGTGGGGTAAGTGGAGAGAGGGGTGAGGAAATTACTGTTTTGTTGCGGAGGTGCTTCCAGCATTGAAGTGTTGGGCTAATGGTGGGATGATTTGATTGAGGGGTGGATGGGAGCCTGGGTAGGAACTGGAGCGGTATGGGGGAGTGGAGATTTTCCAAAGTGGACCATCGATTGTGTTTCCCTGGCCGGGACTACTCTAGGATTGTCGCTAATATAGTAGACCAGTAGTAGCCTTTCAAAAATGTTAGTTGGAAGCCACCGCACTCCCTTTTTCTTGACAGGATTGCCAGGGTACATCTGAATTTTTTACCTCTCCAGACAAACTCCCTGAAGATCCACTGAGCCCCCTGGAAGAACCCCTTAGGGATATTAATTGGCAGTGTCTGGAATAGGTACAGGAATTTCGGCAAAAGTGACATTTTGATAATGTTGACCCTCCCTACCAGGAGAAGTGAATGATTCCAATTTAAATTCAAAATCCTGTACTCTAATGACCTAAATATCCGGATTTTTCCAAATGGAACAAGCCAAGGCCTCCATGCATAGGACAAATATTAATGAAGAGAGAGGGAAGCCATGTCTTGTTCCATTCGTGATGTGAAATGGTTGAGATGGGCAGACAAGTGTTGATAGAGTGCAAGAATTCTGTGTAGGCAGGTCAGGCCTAAAACCAAATGCAACAAAACCTCCTTTAGAAAAAGCCAATCGACCCAGTCAAAAGCCTTTTTGGCATCCTTAGACATGAAGAATGACTCGGGGGAGCCTGTCGAGATTTGGTGGAGTAGAGCTATGACTTTAGTGGTGTTGTCCCTGGCCTCACGCACCAGGACAAAGCCCACCTGGTCATTGTGGATAATATCGGGGCGGAAAGGCTGCAGTCTGTTGGCGAGGAGCTTCACCTCGAGTTTTAATTCTACATTTAGCAGAGAGATCAGTCTGTAGCTTGCACATATATATGAGGGTCCTTGCCTTCTTTAGGTATAACTGTAATGTGGGCCGCAAGTTATTGGGGGGAGAATTTTGTGGCATCTGTAATACAGTTAATGGCTGAAATCATAAGGGGGAATAAGGTGTTCTTTTTAGGCTTTGTAGTATGAGATAGGGACCCGTCTGGGCCGATGCTTTTCCCATGCGGGGATGATTTGATGGCTCATTCCAATTCTTGGGCAGTGAAGGGGGATTCCAGGGATACCACAACATCGTCTGGGAGTTTAGAGAAATCATCGTTTGGGCGTTTAGGGAAATCCTATTTATTAAAGCCAATTTGCTTGAAACGTTATTTCATGTGTTTTCATTATATCCCTTTATAAACAGTGTTATCCTTAGTGTTATCTTAATAGTATGAATACATTTTATTAGTATACAATATCCCTTTTATAAAAAATTGTGCAATATCCATTGATTTAGCCCTTTGTTAGGTAAATTGTGCATTATTTATGTATAATAATTTTTATTATTTTTATATTTTTAAATTTTGTTATTTTACACTGCATTATGTTATATACAAACTGTGTAATATCTATGAAGTTTAAAAGGCCCACTTAACACCGCTAATATGTACTGTATGCTAATTTTATAAGCTCTGTGTATCAATTTCATAAAGCTTTGTTGATCCCCATTCCAATATTTTTCATTGGCAAAGAAAGAAATAAGGGATACTTAAAAAAAAAATCTGTTTATTTATTGAAATGGAAATCAGCAACTTCAAAGCACCTTTATTACACAACTGAACAACCGCATCCACAAGAGTCGCATCCATAAGAATACAACATTTATCAACCAGTTGCACTGAATCCTCTACAATCAACATCTCAATTACCCACTAACTGGAAGGACTATCCCCATAAATAGCACCTTATGCTACCCCGGATTTGAGAAAGGGAAAGTCATGCCTGAAACACATCATGCAGCCGACATCCTCAGCAATCGCCGACCGAAGTCTCTTCCGGCGGCGCCTTTTTGACCTCTTTTTTGCACTCTTTTTCAGAAGGTCTGGTACATCCTTCAGAGGATCTAATGAGGCAGCAGTGGTTAGTCAATCAGTGCAGACATTTCCCTTTCTTTTTGGCTTTCTCAATAAAAGATCAGTCTGGCTAGCATTTCCTTCTCTAATATTCTTTATCTCTTTACTTTATTTATTATTTATTAGCAGATTATTATCTAGACTATATATAGACCCATCATATTACGTAATGCCTTACAATGTTAAAAATCATTCTTATATTACAGGGTAGTAACAAACAGACTGGGTGAGTTATTATTATCATTATTAATAATAATGTTTATTTATAGGGCACCACAAGGAAAAAACGAGGAGAGTCAATTATATGAGAAAGTTGAAAATGTCTGATTCAAAAGTTGAAAATGTTAATTTTCATCCTCTTGTGCAAAATTTACTGCATATAATTTCTAATTAAATATGGATAGCAAACTATCTACCAATTGGCTCAACCTCAGGCATGGAAGATTAGTTCCACTTTGAAATTATCTGTTGTTGTTTTACTCATTAGTTTGCTAAACCATAGCCCCCTGCCAAGTAAAATACCAAAACAGGCTGAAATTCTGACATAATAAGATTCTAACCTAATTTCACTGCTGCAAATATTAATAATCATTACAGTGTTACTTAGAGTTGTCGTTGCAAAATTCAACTTAGCCGTAGGGCACCTTATGGTCCGTTGGTCCATGAGGCTTTTACACTAATTAGTGTGCTCTTTTCTATCCCTTTAACTGTGAATTAGCTACAATTTTTTACATTTTCGAAGCAGAAAACATTATTTTCAATCATATAATTAGCTGATTTATGGTGGGGTTTAATTACGTAAAAATATTAATTATAATGATCGGACAGCTGGTATCAGTTTACTGCATATCCACATTGTTTTTTTGACCTTTCCATAGCCCTTTCAATGCAGATGGAAATCAGTATAATCATTATTTTCTCGTGCCATATTCACACATTTACGTTTATAGTTTATGTACTGTAAAATTTACTGTTCCCTACTTGTAAAGAAATAGCTTAAATAAACATTTCCTCTTCTCAGAATCTGTTATCTACACATTCTTTTAATTTCATTAAAATTGCTTCAATGTATAATTTATATTAATGCATCTATCTCTCTGCTACACATTGCATGTATTTACTTTAAGACAGCAGCTCACATACTTAATACTTTTGTGTTAATTAAAATAAGATGGAGGCTTGTAAAATAAAAGGGTAAGTTCAAGATGAAAAAAATCCAGTGACAATTTCAGACCTATAAACCATTGGGAAGAGTCCACAATTTTAATCTTAGTGTCAATAATTGAACAGATTGCAAGTATAACTGGGAACTTGGGAGGCTAATTAGCATTTTATTACAAGTTATTTTAATTAAATTAGGCTTACATTGTCTTTGGGAGTTTTATGAATGCTAATTTTAAGCCAAATTTGGAATGTGCATATATATACACATATAAACTTTATAAAATATATATAGATTTGACATTTAATGTCCCATAAAACTGAATTATCAAGATAGGCGGAGAAAGGAAAACTAGCACCCACCAACCCAGACCTACACTGAAACCATCATCCCCTCCACCAAGTAAAGACCCTAAAGGAAAAAAAATGCTTACCCCAGCTGTAGCACAGAGCAGAGGTCACGGCTTTGTGCGATACTGGAAATGGCCAAAATTGTCTGTCACAACTGCCTGGTCAGGACAAGCAGCTGCTACTAGATAAGTTTTGTTGACTGGCACTTTGCCATCTACAGACATCTTATTTGCTCCAATTGCAATCTATGTGTGATATATTATGGTTTAGCATTTGTAACACTGTATAAAGGCCATTTGAGGTATTGATGGAGTCAGGGCCATCTTAATAGAATTGTAGGCCCTGGGCAAAGCAATGCACAGGGGCCCCTACCCCCTTCCCCCTATTCACAGCAATAAAAATGTCCCCCAATATTCCCAAGTCATGTCACTCCAGCCCCCCATCATGTCTCTCCAGCCACCCAGTT
>WWET01000189.1:56745-71360 GCA_011038615.1 Limnodynastes dumerilii | reverse complement strand
ATTTCTTTCCAGCCTATCACTCAGAGAGGGCCGGTAAGTTATATTTCTTATTTTGGTACATAGATTGTGTTAGGTGAGATTGTGTTGTATAAAAGGTGTCTGGGTCCTGCCATCAATAATTTATAATCTGTAGGCAATTGCTACAGAGTGAGGTAAGTACCGTGTTAGAGAAGTTTATTTTTAAGTGTAGGGACCTATCTAAGTGAGGTAACCTTGCAGGCGGTCAGTCACATTTTCATTAAAATTAAGATTTGTTTATGTTTGTAAAGTTGTAATTGTTTATAAAACTAAAACTAAAAAATAGTATAGAATATATTACAAACAACTGTTCACACATTATTTTGAGTCAATTTCAACTATAGCACCTCACTTTTTTTAGGTATTATATTTATGATTAATACTATAGAATGGACTCTCTCGCCAATTTAGGAATTCATATATAACCCCCCTCATGTTGGCCACACCTACAGTACTGTACTGGGGCGCTGCAACATACCCGTGCTCCGGGCACCATGGCAGCTAGCTACACCTCTGTGTAGATAGATAGATAGATAGATAGATAGATAGATAGATAGATAGATAAAGCTTACCTTGAATAACAGCTGATCCATTCCTCCACAGATAACCAGTAAGACGCAGGGGCAGCTAGAAAGTGAAAGTGATCTCCTCCCTGCCTGTGCTGAGCTCTGATTGGCCTGTCTGCCTGTCAGGAAATCATCCCCAGCGTTGCTGCAGGACGTCTCCCACTAACACCAATGATTACTGTGCCTGGGGCTGACAACGGACCACTGTCCCCCTACCCACCCCCCTCACCCAAAAGAATGTTCGGACTCATAAATAATATAAAGAAAGAAAGAAATGATCATTAGTGCTGCACATACCCGGGCCCCTCGTCAGGTCCGTACCCGGGTAATTAGTACCCCCCCCCTCTCGGCAGCACTGGATAGAGTTTCAGCAATTGCCGTTTTAAACCCCTTATTTACCTGCCAATGTTAATGGTTTTTATGTCTTTATTGACTATATCCAGTTTGATATAACCATTGTGGCTCCAATCCACACCTGTGGAGAGGAACCCACCTTTTATTTACCACCTTCTGAACTGACAATGCCTGGGGACATTTCACCTCTCATTCCATCGTACATGGCTACTTGAACACCTAACACAAACATAGCACTTGTTATGAATACCTGCAGCAAGGTACAAGGAATACTGAAACCAAAGTGAAAGGAAAGAGGTTTATTGCAGGTAACAGAATCCAGGTAATAAATGGGTGAGAATAAACAAATAACAGGCAAGGTAAACTGTATAGCAACAGCGACTTGAACCAGATGCAAGTCAGATTTGAGTGGAATGTAGCAGGCAGATTAAACTGTATAGCAACAGGGGCTTGAAACAGATGCTAGGCAGACAGGTCAGGGTTGCAGGATTGCAGAAACAGAGATACAGGTACTGCTGGGATCAGTGGTGTAGTGATACAAGGTAGACAGGTCAGGTTTGCAGGAGCAGAGATGCAGGTACTGCTGGGATCAGTGGTGCAGCAATGCAAGGTAGACCAGGGTTGCCAACAACTGAAAGCTTCGCTCTGGGAGAACCCGGAAGGAAGCTATTGATTACAATGAGGGACGGGGCTTAATGACACAATTTATGTAAATCACGACATTAGGCCCCACCCCCTGCCAATCAACCGCGCTAAATCCAACGTAGCGCGGGAGGGAGGGCTCACATGTCATCTTCCCGGAGGTTTGCCGACTCTCCCGGGAGGACGGCCCATATTGCGGGAGTCTCCCGGATATTCCGGGAGAGTCGGCAACCCTGAGGTAGACAGGTCAGGTTTGCAGGAGCAGAGATACAGGTACAGCAATGCAAGGTAGACAGGTCAGGTTTGCTGGATTATTGAAGCATGGATGCAGGTACTGCTGGGATCAGTGGTGCAGCGAGGATAGATAGAGACACTGGAACAGCAAGCAAAAAGCTATGACCAACAGAGAGGCTTACAGTTGGCAGGTAATTAAAGGGTGAGCCACATCCCCATAGGCTGCAGATAGCACATGACAAGGAAGGCTAAGGTAATCCCAGCTGCAGAATAATTAAGAAGGTTCCCTAGCAAGGAGGAAAAGCTGCATAGAAAAACAGGACCGGAATTCTGTACTAAAGTACAGAGACATGATTACACGCTGCTGCCATATGCATACCCTCCAACATGACCCCCTCCAATCGGTACATAATACTCTGCTCCTGCTCTTCCTTCCTAATCTCTGATTGCAGTCACCTGTGTTATACTAGTTATTTGAATAGAAAGGTGTGTAACACAGGTGACTGCAATCAGAGATTAGAAAGGAAGGGCAGGAGCAGAGTATTATGTACCGAATGGAGGGGGTCATGTTGGAGGGTCTGCATATGCAGCGTGTAACAGCACTATAGTCCGTTTCCACTTCCGTTAAACTCTTGTTCTGAAAGCTTTAAGAACTCAGGTTACTTGTTTATCTTTGCGGCCCCCGCTACGTAATTTACGTATCCCCGCTATCCCCGTAAATTACGTAATTTTTTTTCCCCCCCGCCAATTCTCTCTCTCTCTCTCTGGGGACAGCACGGGCAGTGCTGGGACACAAAGGGGAGGGAGGGGGAGACGGACGGGGTCCGGGACCGGGACGGACTGTTTGGCGGCGGCAGGGGCGGGAGCCTCTGGAGGCCGGACATGACACGGCATTGGGGACATTGGGGACACGAAGGGGACGGACGGGGGGGACATTGGGGACGGAGAGACACACATGTGGTGTGTGTGTGTGTGTGTCCCGGGCGGGAGCCTCTGGAGGCCGGACATGACACGGCATTGGGGACATTGGGGACACGAAGGGGACGGATGGGGGGGACATAGGGGACAGAGAGACACACATGTGGTGTGTGTGTGTCCCGGGGGCGGACACACACACACACACACCACAGCTGCAGCACTGTGCGTGCGCCCTCTGCTGGAGAAAAAAAACACTACTACGTAAGTAGCGTAGCCAGCGACCTCTGCAGCAGGGGGCCGCAAAGATAAACAAGTACTGAACTCAGTTCTGTTAAGAGCAAATGAGTGGTGACACATTTAAAAACAAAATGTTTTTATTGTTTAAACCATGCAGTCATATATAATATCAATAAATACATTTTTTTGTACATATTTGTGTCGACCATTTTTGTTGAAAGGAACATTGGTCATTTACGTATAGGATCTCTATTTGGTAATTCACAATATATAACCTTATCTAACATAAAGTATAAATCATGTTTATGTGTAACAACGACATTTAACTTATAAAAGGTCAATCTAAATTAACAATGGTCAAATCGTCCTTATTAAATTTTTTAAAGTAAGATCCTAGTTTATCCATTTGAAAAACTGAAAATCAGAAAAGACCGATCCGGACAAACTCCATAATTTAGCCAATCTTTCATACAACATTAATTGGTGGATCTTGTAACAGTATTCGAGTTTCATACCACACTATGTATTTTAAAGATTCATGTATCCCAATTCGAAGTTCATATGTTAGAGTGTCTATAAATGATTCCCAACATTCAAAGAATTTCTCCACCCACTTATCTTTTAGTAATAAGGTTTCTAAATAATCCACTTTAAATAAAAAATAAAATTTTTCCCTAAATAGGCTGAGAGGAGGAGGTTCTTTGTGTATGGTGACACATTTTTAAATAACATAGATCACATATAGTGCTTCTACAAAAACTCAGTGAGATTACCTTGATAGGTGACTGAAAGGGGCACACTGTAGATACAGGATTGCATATCAGAACCAAACAAAAGTAACAAAAGAGGAGTTTCCAAACTCCCAGTACAAAACCTGAAATACACCATGGATGAAAAAGGGATCCAGGGGTAGATACATCATGCTTGATTTAATAATAGAAAGGGAACCCTTTACAATACATAATGTATATTCTTAAAATACCCTTTAACGTCACCCTTACACATCTCTATCACATAATCTGAGGCAAATTACACCCCAAACTTCATAGTTGGAAAAGAAGTAAAGTGTAACCCTTTACTTTTAAGTTTCATGGGACAATGTGAAGGTTTTTTTTAAACACTAAAATGCGTTTATGGCCGCATGAACCCATGTAGACACCAGAATCCCACAGACTGCTCATACACTTACTACTCTAACCCCCTGGTAGTTAATACTCTGCTTTGCAGAATAATACAATCTTGCATAGAAAGTATTATCATTGCTGACCACTTACCATAACTCATTAATTTTGCCAGACAGGCTCCTTTGATCTCTCACTGCTTTTGGTGTTTCCAGGGCCGGACTGGGACTAAAAATCAGCCCTGGCATTTGAAGCACACAGGCCCACCTGCTGTGGGGTTTGTTCACAATATTGTTACTCGCAGTTTGGGAGACACATTGTATTATTATGAAGGGGGGGGGTACTAAGGGGCTGGATACACATGATGGTGGGTACTAAGGAGCTGGATATACATGATGGGGATACTAAAGGACTGGAAACACATGATGATGGGTACTAAGGAGCTGGATACACGTGATGGGGGTACTAAGGGGCTAGATATACATGATGGGGATAGTAAGGAGCTGAATTTACATGATGGGAATACTAAAGGCCTGGATATACATGATGAGGGTACAAAGGAGCTGGATACACATGATGGAGATACTAAGGGGCTAAATACACATGATGGGAATATTAAGGAGCTGGATACACATGATGGGGGTACTAAGGGGCTGGATACATATGATGGGGATTCTAAGGGGCAGAAACAATGGATGGACACAAAAGAGGGCAGAAAAAACACTTGTCTACAAGTATACACCCTGCCATATCTACTCAAGTGGTTAATTTAACACATGCTTTATGACGTCAATATATTTGTAGAAAATAACACGAGTAATCATTTTAATAAGAAAAAAAAAATAATTCACAATATATTCCTAAAAAAGACCATCAAGTACTATCAAGTTTTTACATTCATAACTTAATATATTAACCCCCATAAAGTTTTATATTATGTACTAAATATTAATACTAAATCAGAGAAAAAGCCACAAAACAATGGTGCCCTTGAGAAGAGATGGGGAGATGCCCAGACAGTGCAGTGCCCCATTGTATCTGCCCAGTTCCAGGGGGGATCTTTCAAATCAGTTGTTAGGGGATCAATTATCTTTTTTACAGCAAAATATAATAAAGAAATGGAGAATGAATATACCACTTCACAACAAACACTTACTTAGTCATATCACAGATACCTATCTGATCCCTCAGCCCCCAATCTTCAAGATTTCCAGACCCATAAAATTCAGTTTGAGGGAGTTCTCAATCGCCTGGTAGACAAACATTCGGAATATAAAAATTTTCAATTTTTTAAGTGGGGTAATAAGCCGGGGCAGCTGCTATCTATCTTGATTAAAGGCAATAGAAAATCTACATATATAGCTGCTCTGAAGAATTCAGCAGATTCCCAAGTAGTAAAATCGGGGGAAATAGTGGAAACTTTGAAACAATATTATGAAGAGCTTTATGGCCAGACCCCTATTGCATCCAACATCAAAGATAAGTTTTGGGCTGGACTGAAATTACCCCAGATCATTCAACCTCAGTCCCAAACAATTATAGCTCCTGTTACCTTAACCAAAGTCCTGGATTCTATCCCCAGGCCCAGATGGCCTTAGTGGAGACTTATACAAAATTCTAAGTAAAGAAGTTGCACCACATTTGCAAAATCTTTTTAATTTGATTATCTCTTCGCAAACGATCCCAGCATACTTTAATGCGGCATTAATTAAGGTGATTCTAAAGCCGGGCAGGAACCCACTCCTCCCATCTTCATGCAGACCAATTTCCCTTCTAAATTTAGATGATAAGTTACTAACAAAAATTTTAGCAGATAGATTGAAAGTCATACTACCAGGGATCATACATCCAGACCAATCCGGATTTATAATGGGGAGACACTGTGTAGTAAACATTAGAAAAGTCCTTACCATCATACAACATATCGAATCTGAGAAAAAGATAGATCATAATCTTGTCCTTTCTTTGGATGCTGAGAAGGCCTTCGACATGTTCACCTGGGATCACTTATGGGAAACTCTGCACAGGTTTGGATTCCTGGTGGCCATGTCGGAGGTCCTGAGATCCCTGTATTCAGCTCCTTACACACAGATAGCCTGTAATGGTTCCTTGTCCGCTACTTTTCAAATTCAGAGAGGCACGCAACAGGGATGCCCTCTTTCCCCCCTACTGTTTGCCTTGGCTATTGAGCCGTTGGCGGAAGCATTAAGACTATCAACCACTTATAAAGGCATTATGGTGGGGAAGGTGGAATCAAAGCTGTCATTGTTTGCTGATGACATGCTGCTCTTTATGTCTCAGCCCCAACAACCACTACCAGCAGCCTTGGATATCATACAGGACTTTAGTTCGTTTGCAGACTATAAAATAAATATTAATAAATCAGAGATACTTTCTCTCTCGGAATCAGAGCATTTAACCAACAGAACCCCTATTCTTCATTCCTTTAGGTTGGCTGGAGGTAAACTTAAATATCTGGGCATTAATGTCACCTCGAAAATACAGTCCCTATATAGAGCTAATTATACACCAATCTTACAATCCATATCTAACTATATACAGATTTGGAACAATCTCCCCCTGTCAATGATGGGTATAGTTGCTTTAATAATAAATTCTGCATCAAAATGTGAACATCTTGGTGTAGAGAAAGATTTCTCATTGGGCACTCCGGGTCTCACTTAATCCTTAAATTAAAATGAAAATGTCTTTATTGATATGCATTAAAATGATGCAAAATTGGATACCTGCATGCAAAATATTATAAAACCAAAATGTATTAAATCCCACAGTATAACACCGAAAATTTATTAAAAGAAAAATCTATTGAGTCTTACTATTGACATAATCTGTAATTATGGGTATACCAGCTTTTAACACAAATCTATCAACCCTATAATTCAATACAAAATTAATATAGTGTATAAATATTATGATAATTGTTTAAAAATAATTCAAAATTGTCAAATGTGGATTGATGATAGATTCCACATATGGAATAGTGGTTGATAGTGTATTGGCTAGACCCTCAAAGGGGAATATAATTGTACTGAACCATTTACCAAATTACCTATTGTTCAAGGTAATTTATAAGATGTGGAAGCCAATAAAATGGCATCAATTATTATAAATAAAGTGCACTAGTGGTGTAGCAGTTGATGTAAATAGCGCTGTAAGATATAATTAAACAACGTTAATTGGCACTGTTAATGAACACTAGTTCATGAATAACTAGATAATTATTAATAATGATTGTATAATATATAAGCTGATGCGAAACGCGCGTTGGGAGGACGGGTGGATGGTGTGCACAAACATCCCCCGTTTTTAAATTAATCTTTTGAGCCTTTTGACTTTAAAATAATTTCTTTGGACTGGGTTGTTAATCCAGCTAATAAGCCTCGCAGTGCTAGATACTGATTAGGCTGCCTGCCGTGTGGCATGAGTCGGCGGTATACTTTAGTATTGTGAGGGACTTGCACGTGGCAGACCCTTAACAGCTGTTGTTATATGTATGATCAGGCCTTCTTAGCGCTGAGCAATTGTATTGATAGCGCTCAGTAGTGCTGTGAGATAATAGTTATAGCTCTGCCTCTATTACACAACTGATACCATGTTATACAATCATTATTAATAATTATCTAGTTATTCATGAACTAGTATTCATTAACAGTGCCAATTAACGTTGTTTAATTATATCTTACAGCGCTATTTACATCAACTGCTACACCACTAATGCACTTTATTTATAATAATTGATGCCATTTTATTGGCTTTCACATCTTATAAATTACCTTGAACAATAGGTAATTTGTTAAATGGTTCAGTACAATTATATTCCCCTTTGAGGGTCTAGCCAATACACTATCAACCACTACATCATATGTGGAATCTATCATTAACCCACATTTGACAATTTTGAATTATTTATAAACAATTATCATAATATTTATACACTATATTAATTTTGTATTGAATTATAGGGTTGATAGATTTGTGTTAATAGCTGGTATACCCATAATTACAGATTATGTCAATAGTAAGACTCAATAGATTTTTCTTTTAATACATTTTCGGTGTTATACTGTGGGATTTCATAAATTTTGGTTTTATAATATTTTGCATGCAGGTATCCAATTTTGCATCATTTTAATTGCATATCAATAAAGACATTTTAATTTTAATTTAAGGATTAAGTGAGACCCAGAGTGCCCAATAAGAAATCTTTCTCTGCACCAAGAGATTCACATTTTGATGCAGAATTTATTATTATAATATACTCTGATCATGTAGACCGTATTCACACTTATTAAGTGTAAAATCTACGTGCGTATTTTTACAATCAGATAAAGTGCGCATGTCCAGAACCCAAATATACGCATGTAAACCATGGCCGACTGATTCACACACATGGACGTCAGACTTAGGACTGATGCACACATCATCACGGAATGAGCCCCTCATACGTGACTAGAGGGGAAAGACTCTTAATGCAATTCAGCAGCACATGGGCTACTAATGTAGAGTGTGGCCGTGCCAACAGAGTTAGGACTGATTCACAAGTAGGAGTGCCTTGCGGAAACTAACATATGCACGGGAAAAGTTAAGGTAGCCCTCGACCACCAGTTGTTTGCTGTGAGGCCATGCGTCTTCTATTTACTGCAGGCCATACCTGCTGCGTCTTTATGATCAATGGAACAAATAAAGGCTTGTTTATTTAATCCAATGCTAGTTTTACATTTTGTGCAAGACTTTAACCTTGTAAAGGTAGCCATTATTTGGATATAGTTTGTAAAGCTTTTTTAAAACATTTTTTTATTCACTTTTAATTTTGTGAACAAACACCATTACATTTACTTATATATAACTGTATTGGTTGTTTGTGTTGTTTAAATTTATTTAAATGTTTATTTTTAAAATGTTATATGAAATTTTCTATATGTAGTGGATAATTGTATTTCTAACTTCATGCAGTATGCGTTTATGTGTATTGTAAAGTGTCATTATTAACCTTATTTCAAGTTGTATTTTTAATGGTTACTTTTGTTTACACATGTTAATGAGAGTACAAGCTTTTTTTTTATAAAGATAAAAATCTTTAATTTTCCAAAGCCTAATCAGTACATTTAGTTATGTATCTTTGAATCATAAGCAATTTTAAGCACCATTACACACGACCGATTCACAGCTAATAAAGTCAGCATGTGCCCAATTTTACACAGGAAAGAGTTATGCGCTTAGGTTGCACTCCCAACACAGGGAGAGTTGTTAATAATTTTCTTTCTTTTCTCTGAATCGGTATTGCAGATTTTTTGCATGTGTGTATTTAGGTAAGTTTGCCACTTTAATCTGGTGACTCCAGAATAGGTTGTACTTGGGTTTATAGACACCACAACTTTAAATAGGGAGTAAAAAAACCCTGTTGTTTGTTATTTCTGTAGTAGAAAGAAAATGTGTACTTCAGTGTTGGATGCAGACGACCCATCCATCCATAATCCATGCAAGTTCTTACCTATATTTTTAAGGTTGGAGTCCTCCCTCCAAATAGCAAATACATTTATCTCACCCCAAACATTATCATTTTAATAAAAAAATCTTTTCAGTACACCACATGGAATTGCAACAGAATCAACCTTGGTGATTCCCCAGGGAAGTCTAGTTTTATCTTGTCTTTGCATCTGGAGCCATGGTGAAATTTGCTACTTGCTGATTTACTCAACTGCATATTAGAAGTGCGCGATAAACTATATCATGTTAAAAATTTTATTTTTCCAACTTACTGTATCTCATTATGAATAAATGTAAAAGTCACAGAAACCTATATTTCACATTCTGATTATATTTTTTTTAATATACTTGATCTCTTTATTATGTTCAGTTTTTTAATATTTCACTCTTTTTGTTGCACTATTTTATCTAATATGAAAAATATTTAATGCTTATAAATTACATAGAAAGCAAGTTCACCATTAACACTGACCTTCTCAGATCCACTGTCTTTCATGCCCCTGTGTCTCTTTAACTATACTATACTCTCTTCACTATGTGTGTCTCTCTCTGTTTCTCTTTCTGTCTGCCATACCCAATCTTTCCCCCTGTGTCTCTCTAACCCATGCTTTCTTTTACAATGTGTCTCTCTAAGCCTTTCTCTTCAATTCCCGGTATGTTTCAATTCAAACATTATTTCCCTGCCCCCATTTTTACTTTACTTACCTTTTTCCTGTGTCTTGCTCTATCTGTAGCTCTATTACCCCAGCTCTGCAGCAGGGCAGTATTACTTTTCTTCATCTGTCACCGGCCTTCATGAGCAGCACGACAATGATGTAAAAGGTCATGTGACACACTAGTATTGTGCTGCTCATAATGGGCTGGATCCAGACCAATGCAGGTCTTACGGACATGCGTGGTATTTAGTTTAGACAGCGTAGCGGGGAGTGCACGCCCCCTGCACTTCCCGCTCAAGGTAGTAAAATCTGGACACTATAGTTTCCAGACTCCAACCTTAAAATTTACGACTTGGTCTGCATGCTTACGTCCGCAGACCTTGTCGTAATGGGCCTTCCCCCGCCCCTCTCCCTAATTTAAATGCCTATCTCCGCCTATATACTTACAGAGATACGGCATAAGTAAAAAGCTGGCCAGCCCCTTTCAAGTATCGGCCAGCGTATGTAACTAATACTGGCCGGTACGTTTGCGTAGTTATGATGTGTACATGCGCACATCATAGCTGACAGGAAATTTTCGCTTGCAGAGTGCGTAATTCCCCTGGCGTCTATAGCCCAGGATCTGGGTCAATATCTGTAGAATGCAGGCACTCAATAAAGAGACACATTTACTGACCTGCCACTACTTAATATTGTTAGCATCAGCAGGCCAGGCAATGGGATGCTACACCTACTGTCAAGAGCCGTGGTGGGCTCCCCGTTTGTTAGGGACCTGGGGGTGACCATCCCCTTGGTCACTCCATTGTGTATTTGGTCCTGATTACAGCAGAATGTATGGTAAAGGCGGGGGAGGAGAGTGACAGGTCTGTTCTGAATGCAAGTTTAAAGCAGGAGACAGAGTTGATATATCCACAAACATTCATAGTTAAGAAGAATAGAATCTAAAAGTAATAGATTTTAGACACTTTCATGTGTGACAAATTAATCAGATAAAACTAGAAACGAATGCATATTCATCACTACACAGAATATTAGAGCATAAAAATAATAAGACACCTTTCAGAATGTGTTAAATTAATGTTTCTGTATAAACATTAAACCCAGAACTCAAAATAAAAAATATTAGCCATAAACCAATAATTAAATTACAGTATTAATCACCGCTTAACAGCTTTTTAATTGTAAAACTGATAAGTTGATAGACATAATTATATTTATATGATTAGAGCAGTAAGTGATTGTAAACTAATTATAAAGCATTTCTGTGTGATAATTATTTGTTCATTAGAAAAGACACAAACTTTGAAATGTTTAAAGTTAATAGAGAGCTAGCAAGATTTCTTTTTCTATATATTTATAATTATATATAGTTGTATATATTTAGATGCATGTAGGCAGAGGTGCCACAGGTGGGTCCTATAGCAAGGACACCAGTAGATGTTTGGATGGGAGTGCAGGAAGGACTTGTGAATCGCATTTAGGGACATACGTATAGATGGGGGCGTGGTTGTCTTCCGTACGTGCGTAGTTAGTGAAAGTGGGTGGGGGAAGACATTTAAATGGACTAATATGGGTGCGATTTATCATGCATGCACATGCCTCTGTGCGTACGGCCCATCCTAATTGCTAAAATTACATTGCATATTAAAAATGTAGATGCTAGCCTCTGTTTGGCCCAGCTTAATGGCCCGCTAACATATAACAATCAAAGAATTTAAGTCTTCACCTGATGTAAAAAATTCCCGGGCTCAAAATCTGTTAAAGAGACACCTGCGTGACCTCCAGCTCCCCTATGCTATGCTATTACATGCTAGATCGAGGGTCCCTTGAATTGCCAAGGGATGCAGCTAGCTGGCTGTATCATCATGCACTAGGACATGGACAACGTCAACATGTAAGAGAGTAGATTTAACTATCTCCTCTCATTATGGATATATTGTATTCGTTTTCTGCCTATACCAGTGTTGGCTAACCTGTGGCACTCCAGGTGTTGTGAAACTATGAGTCCCACCATGCTTTGTCAGGTATCCACTATGCTTTTGCAGTTAAGGCATGCTGGGACTCGTAGTTTCACAACACCTGGAGTGCACAGGTTAGCCAACACTGGTCTGTACCATGCTGGACTCTAGTTGATGAGACTTTTCCCGTAATATATGCCTGTCTTCATTATGCTGGTATACTTATGTTTTTTGTTTCCTATTGTAATTGTTCAATACAGTGGTAAATGCAGGATTTTGAAAGGGAGGTTTCCAATGCTTGTAATACATGTGGGGTATATTAGCATACCTCCCAGGCGTACAAGCTGTTCGCCTACCCTGTCCCCACTGTCATACCGCATGGGGCAAAAATGACCCCTAGCCTGTGAGTGTGTGAATGAGTGAGTGTTTGTGTGTGTGTGTATGTTAGGGAATTAGACTGTTATGCGGCAGAGGTTGATGTGAAGGACTGTTTAAAATTGTAAAGAGCTACTTAATATGATGGCACTGTTAAAAATTTCATATATGTAAAATGACAATACTGATAATGGGCTGGATTCACAACACAGTCATTTTTTACATACGTGCCTAATATCACGATTCTAGCTACTATGCATGCGTAGTAACTATTTTATGCTATCTACATAGCGTTTTGTTATGTATATTGCTTGCATGTGGTCTTTAAAGATGCGGTATTGATCCTGCTATACCTATATGTAATAACTATACTTATCCTGAACTCAAGAACTCTGAGGAATCAGGGGGTTGGTGCACCAAGGAGATTGTTGCCTTTCACCAATTATATGATGAGGGTACCCTTAAAATCTTTATACAACGTCAAACTGGTTTTCTTCTCTATAACTCTTTTTGGTTAGTTTTATGAGGCTGTACCACACCTTGGTTGCCTTGTTTTCGAGTTCTCAGGTTAGGTTATATGTCTCTGTGAGGTAGCTACTCCTTGGTATTATGGAGAAACATGCCATATCAGGTTTATATGCTTGACTTGGGCCCACTAGATGAAGAGGACTGGGACAGGCTGCTTAGCAGTTCTTGCAGGTTAACTTCTAATATATGTTTCCAACAGATATAAATATATATTGGGTCTCACACCAGGCCACCTTGCCAAAATAAGTAACTCTCGTCCCAGTAAATGCCCAGAGTACGGAGAATTGAATGCTCATTTCTTACATTTATTGTGGCCTTACCCATGGATGCAAAGGGCCTGATCCAGACCTAGTTACGTGCTTGAACTTAGTTACTCCTGGCCTAAATCATGTTGATTTCAGGGGGAGTCAAGCTAATTGTATTCTTTGCATACAGGGATATATCTTTGAATTGCTTAGTGCACACAGATACTGACCCACTTTACTATCACACTGTTATTTAGACTTGGGATAGGAAACATCACCTCTCAACTCTAATACAGTTTGCAACAGATGAAATATGACTCCCCTTCAATCAACATGGTTTAGCCCAGGAGTAACTAAGTTCATGCACTTAACTAGGTCTGGGTCAGGCCCAAAGATTCTGGAAAGATGTTACTGTCTGCATTCACAGTGCTGAGGTTGCCCTTCCCCCTAGGGACCTAGGTGGTGTCTGTTTGGTTTAGGACTTGAGGATACCTTCAACTGCTCCAATCAAACTTTCTTTGTACGTGGGCCAAGGTCTGCATAGCACGCTCATGCCCTGGACCCACCCATAATTGAAGATTGCCTTTTTTTGGTTAATACATCACTGGGGCATGAGAAATTTGTATGTCAAAGTAGAGGTTGCCTTTAAAAATATGGTGGTATAGTTTCAAATGATGTTGTGGTTTAATAATGTTATGATTTTTTTCAGGTTGAATGTATATATGGTCTGTTTCTTCTTATATCTTTATTTCTTTGTATTTGCGCAATGTATATTTTTCATCTGTCCCTGTATGACCAAATGCTGTATGTAATTATGTACCTGATTCAGAGATTGAAGTTAAGAGAGGAAAGTTACTCCTGGGCAAAACCATGTTGATTTCAGGGGGAGGCAAGTTAATTGTATTCTTTGCATGCTTGATATATCTTTGAATTGTTTACTATTCAGCATTACTATAGTGACCAGCTTTACTATTACACTGCTATTTAGACTTGGGCTACGGAACGCCACCTCTCAACTCTAATACTGTTTGCAACAGATTAAATATGACTGCCCCTGAAATCAACATGGTTTTGCCCAAGAGTAACTTTCCTCTCTTAATTTCAATCTCTGTATCAGGTCCAATATGTGCATAGTGCTGACTATAAGCTTTTAATAAAAATCTATAAAAACAACAAAACTATATACTGTGTGTGTATATATATATATATATATATATATATATATATATATATAAAAAAGAGATTTTTTTATTGT
>WWET01000189.1:39387-54818 GCA_011038615.1 Limnodynastes dumerilii | reverse complement strand
TGTGTGTGTGTGTATATATATATATATATATATATATAGAAAAGTCAATAGGTACAGCACTCCAAGTATATGATAACTGCTCGAGGTGCTATCCTCATAGGTAATTGTAGAGAAACAGTCAGGGGGAGATGCACACAAGAGACTTGGAATAATGAAAATAATTAAAGTCAATTTAATGTACGCAAGAGCATTACATCAGCATAGTGATACCGGCAAAAGTTCCAACGTTTCAATCTCCACGTGGGAGATTGTCATCAGGGCACCAGTAAATAGAAGAAATGAGCCACCAAGTGAACAGACTATGATATAAATAGAGAAAAAGGCGCAAACCCCACTTACCTTATCCACACGAAAAGCTGTGCAGCCGAGTCCCGGAAGCAGCACAAAACCCTGCTTGATAGAGATGAGTCATAGAGAAGATAACTGTGACTCATCGTGTACGGAGGGTTGTGCATTGCTATGGTAACGGGAGACGCTATGCTCCCCACATGTACTGCGCGTCGGTGCCGTGGTAATGGGGCTGCAATGAGAAAGATAGAAAAGGGAGATTGATTGAATCAACCAATAAAAGAATGATTGATGTAGCCAATAGAGGAAGGGAATAAAAGCCACAGGGGGATGTCACCATTGTATGAAATACATAAGCAAGGGGAGTGATGAATACAGACAAGATCAAAAAAATATACATATAAGACACAGAACTACAGAAATATAGAAGACATAGTGGGGCTACCTCCAGGCTGAAGAGTCTAAAGAAAGCTCTAATCATGTCAGAATAATTAAATATGGGGATGGCATAGAAAGAACATGGTAAAGAACCGAATAGCAACCTTAAAAAGGGTGCTAAGAAAATATACATGGAAACAGAGAATACAGATTGGAGGTAGACCGTTGAGTGAAAAAAATAAAATATAAAAAGGGTTGAAAAAAAATTATATACTAAAATAGACAACAGGGGGGATATACAGCAGCAACAAAGTTAGTATGTATCACAAAAAGCAGTTCAGAGGTAAGAGTTCGTTGAGGCCTTTACGTGTGTCCAGAGTTTGGATCCAATATGATTCCCGCTGGGCAAGGTTCCTGGCACGGTCCCCTCTTCTAAGTGACAAGGGTAAATGTTCAAGACCCTTGTCCCGTAAGTCCGTAATCGTATGTCTGTGGGAAGCAAAATGTCGAGCCACCGGTTGATCAATTTCTTTCCCCTGCAAAATCTGATCGCTGAACGGTGTTGGGCCATTCTTTCTTTTAACATCCGGATTGTTTTGCCTTTGTACAGCAAACCACATGGACATTTAAATTGGTAAACCACAAAAGTGGTAGTGCAGGTAATCTCCTGCCTGATGAGGTACTTTTTGCCAGATCTGGGATGTACAAAGTAGCCACCAGGTTCTAAGAACTTGCATCTCGCACAGCCAAGGCATCAATAACACCCCGGTTTCTTGCTCAGAAATGTCCCCATTGGGGGTGGGACTTTGGTGGATACTAGGTTCTTACACAAGATGTCCTTGATGTTCCTTGATCTGGTATGATTGTGCAAGATGGTTTTATCCTTAAGGGCAGGTAAAGTTTTGTCTGTAGTGACAATCGGCCATAGTGAGACAGTGGCCCTCTTCATACAAGTACTCAGATGCGAGTATTGGGTCACACATAGTACTTTATTCTTGAGCTCTGTTCTCTCACGTGGTTGAAGGGTCTGTGATCTAGGCACGGCATTAGCCTTAAGGAGGTATTCATCAAGAGCCTTCAGGTGGTATCCTCTGGCAAGGAATTTCTTGTTGTTTGCTCTAATCACCTGTAAGAATTGGGAAAAGGGAAGGCCCTTGGTGAGAGCTGGCGGATGAAAGCTTCTGGCATGCAGGAGGGTGTTCCTGTCTGTGGGCTTGCTGTATAAGGTGGTGTTGAGAGAATTTCCTTCCTTAGTTATGAGAATGTCCAGATAATGTATCTGGGTCTCACTCATCTCATATATAATTTTAATGGAGTCATCTTTTAAATTGATCTGAGTCAAGATGTTCAGTAATGTTTCCCAAGAGCCATTCCAGATAAGGAAAACATCATCAATGTATCTCGTATAGTAGGCAATATGGATCCTAATGTCTGGTGGGTCCAGGAAGAACGACTTATCCTTTGTGAACATATATATGTTGGAATATGTGGGTGCCACGTTAAAACCCATGGCACAACCACGTAGCTGAAGGAAGAACTTATCATCAAAAAGGAAGTAGTTGTTATACAGAATCAATGTGAGAAGGTAAGTAACCAGTTCAACCAGTGGTCCTACGTACTCTGGATTATTGAGGATGAATTCAGCTGTAGCAGTCAGCCCTTTATCATGGGGTATATTCGTATATAAGCTGACGATGTCGACAGCACATAGGATGGCATGCGGTGGTAGATCAGTAAAGTTGGTCATAGCTTTCAAAAAAGAAGTAGAGTCTTTAAGATGAGTTGGCTGTGCCTGGACCAAAGGATGTAAAAAATGGTCCAGGAATTTGGAGATAGGCGCTAGGACGGAATTTCTGGCTGATGATCGGACAGCCTGGAGGTAAGGTAGAATTCTTGTGGATCTTTGGTAACGTATTTATAATAGGAATGATGGGAGAGGCAACCGTCAGTGCCTCAAGAACATTTTGGGGAATTGTGCCATTAACCACTACTTGCGTGAGGATCTTGTCCAGGTGTCTCTTAACATCGTCCGTAGGATCATGAGGGAGGAGTTCATAAACTTCAGGGTCACTCAACTGGTTGATAATCTCCTGGCAGTAGTTGCCTCTGTCTTGTAACATGATTGCTCTGCCTTTATCAGCTGGCCTGATCACCAGCTAAGAATCTTGGCTTAGAGTTTTCAGGGCCTGTCTTTGAGCCAACGTTAAATTGCGTCTTGTGCAGGGCACCAAATTGGATGGATGCTTTGGCAATTCCGTCATCAAGTAGCCTATTGAATCATTTCAGGGTGGCATTGGAGCTTTGTGGGTCAATAGATGACCGTGGTCGAAATTTGTTATAAATGGAGGTATCTTGGGTAAGTGTGGTAGGATTGTTCTGAAAAAATTATTTTAAGCGTAAAGTGCGCGAGAATCTATGTTGTTCAATTTTCCAGTTGAATGCGTTGAAGAGGTTAGTAGGGACAAAGGATAGTCCTAGATTGAGGACCTGTGTTTCCTCCTCTGTTAGGATATTTTTAGAGATATTGAGGATTACTGTCTCTTGGTCTTGGGTCCTTTCTACTCTAAGAATCGGGTCTACCCCTGGTTGTCGGGCACAGATATGAGACAAAATAAGAGAATCAAGAACTATTCTGGGGTCCACCCTCACAGCGTTTCATAGACACTTCCAGTGCACCCTCCTCTTCAGACAATGACCAAGATCAACCAAGTACATCCCAGCGGGATTTTCATGGCAAACCGCCCGCCGGAATAATGACAAGGTCGCAAATCGCAGGAGGTTCCGACCCACCAAGAGGGGCAAGCAATGCCAAAGAAAAAGACAAGGAGAAGAAAGGACCCAAGACCAAGAGACAGTAATCCACAATACCTCTAAACATATGGTACGGTTAATTATTTTCATTATGCCAAGTCTCTTGTGTGCGTGTCTCTCTCTCTCTCTCCCTGATGAAAGGTTTTTAATAAACGTCGGAAAATATTTCTGGACTAATGTACTTACTTCTCTAAATTAGCATTGCTACGGTCATTTGTTTATCTGTCTATCTATCTATCTATCTATCTATCTATCTATCTATCTATCTATCTATCTATCTATCTATCTATCTATCTATCTCTACATATATATATATGTAGTCCTGATCACCAAGCCTCAGCAAAAGGGGGTGATCAGGACTTGTCTTGTCTTGAAAACTGAGTCCAGATGGATTGTTACCCTAGGGACAGTACACCCTGGGGGTCTTAATGAAGTGTTGCCTCTCACTTATTTACTATGAGGATGTGGTGTCCAGAAATTACTTTCAGGCTATTTGTTGTGTATAGAATACAGATACAGATAGAATACAGATATTTCATCCGCACTCCTGGTGGTTTTCATCAGGATCGCAACAAGAAAAATATACATGTATATTTTTCTTGCTGAAAACCGCCAGACGTGCCGTTGAAACGTCGATATTCTATACACAATCAATAGCCTGAAAGGAATTTCTTGCTAACACTATTTAAAGACTTCTGAGTGACTTCTATCTCTGCAATTTTATATGAAAAACTTTGAAAGAGCACTGGAGCAATCTCAGATACATAAAAGTCACCAACACAGAGAAGCCTTGTAAGTGACTGATGGCTTATCATATATTTAGGAATGCATGTAACGAATCTCTCTGACATTATTTTAAAGATAGAATGTTACGGTTAGTTGCTGGTTAATTGCAAGAGTGCTGGGGTGCCTTTTTGTGTGTGTGTGTGTGTGTGTGTGTGTATATGTGCCTTTGATCCCTGACTAGCTGTCCACTCCTGATTTTAATAAATCCCTCCTGAGCTGGTTGTCTAGCAATGGGGGGAAGGTGGCAGTGCCTCTAGCTATCATTGGCAGGTGGCTGCCTAGGGACCAGGATTATAGCAAACAATTGACTGATTTCCAGGGAAATGAGAATCATTAATTCAGTTATATCTATATATAGATATCTATATATATCGATATATCTATATATCTATATATATATATATATATATATATATATATATTAAGGGCCTTGTTAAGACTTTAAGTCATTCTAGGCTAGCTCAAAGCACCATAGCCCCATAGCCACCTGTAATAAATATATTTATGCATGTATATATGTAAAAAAAAAAGGTACCCAAGTGTGAGTGTTAGAAATTAAGTCAGTGTGATTCATGGAACCATAACTCCTAAATAATATTTTTATACCTTACTATTAGAGGGCTAACTGATGGCTCAATCCATGCCCGATACATACTGGACCATTACATTGATCCGATCTATACATTGTAAGACTACAGTGCCTGGTCCCAGAAAGGCAATTAGCTGCAAGCAAGAACTTACATCTGTATGGTGCAATGTTTGGTCTTGCTCACAATCTATCATTCTCTAACCTCCGGCCCTGGTCCCGATACTAACATCACTTTTTGACTGGATTATAAAGACCACTGAGCACTTTTACCTATAATCTGTAGTATTTACCCTCATGTATCAGTCCTATTGCATACTGTTCTATAGAGAATAAGCTTATGAGCCGCACTCTCACATATGTATGTTATGAAAAAAATGGATGAGCGCAAAAGTGAACGAAAAATCTTATAAAACCACCTATCACCAAGAGAATGGATGACACACATCATACAATTTAAAAGTGGTAACAGTAAGCTACAGGGTGTATGCTAGCAACCTTAGAAAGGAATGATCCAAAAATAAAATAAAAACTGCTGCGCTTGCCACTTGAAAGTAACAGTGTAACAAATCAATAAAAGAACGTTGCAACTCCAAATTGTTATCAACTTTATTGCAAAGCATTAAAATCACATATATTATGTGCGGAGTATAAGCAATATTTACTTGGATCTTTATGGAAACTACACTTATCCATGGCGATCCATGGTTTGTTGCTATGATTAAATTAATTTTCCTGTGATATTCATGTGATCATGTATCATGTGAAAGCGGGCATTATCGCAGGAAAATGAAGCTTGTAAATAGAGCATATAGTCAGCAGGTTGCGTACAACATACTAGTAACATACAAGTCCGCAGAGCACGCTGTAGAAATAGCTGTATATTGTACATGTCACCGCAAGGCAACACCACGCTTCCACAGAACAGAGGGACAGATAGAAATTCTGGGACGTGTCAGTCTCTAGCCTCTGCTACAGGGGAATTGATCTGCCCGCTCCCGTGGGGTTAGATTCCAGGCTTTCCTACACTGCTTCCTGTCTATGGAGAGAGGATGATCAGCAATGGGCTGTACAGGAAAGTCCGTAGCCTGTAAAGCTCAGCGGAATGGTACAACACCTGAAATCTGGGGCAGGTGCGGTGAAGCAAGGAGGTACCTCTGTACCCTGTTTTCACCCTGCAGCGCATCCCCCCACTTACCACTCAGTGTCGGCCTGTACATAATGGACCTAATTCACACTTATGAGTGAGTTATCTGCGGGCAGATGCGGACCTAACTCACTCTTCCAGCCCCCAACCCCCACTTACGAGTGCCATAGGGCTACCTTATTTGTCCGTCCAATGTCCGTACAGACATTGCACCTCCCCCCGTCCCCCCCACCTAATCTAAATACATCCCCCCTCATACTTCTTTCTAAAAATGCCCCGAGGCGGCATAAAACCGCCTCTATGGACGTAAATTACTGCGTGCGGTCTTTAAAAACCGCACCTGCGCTATATATGTACCGATCTGGTACGCATATAGCGTAAGTGACCTACTAAGCATGCGCAGAGAGGTTGCCCTTAAGAAGCAGAAGCATTTTAAGTGTGAATCAGGACCAATATTATTAAATAATTGCTTATGTGCCTCAGAATTCTGCCATTTATTGTTGTGGATAATAGTGCATAATACTTTTTATGTTCTAGGAATAAGCAATTTGCCAAAAGTGGAGCAAACAGACTGCTGCAGGAGCTGGAACTGGGCCACACAGGTGAAGAATTCCAGAGATGTCCAGCTAGTGGTTGACATTGGGCAATAAACATTTTTGAAAATTCATCAACAGCAAGCAGGTCAATTGGATGCAATCAGAATATGGGTGATGAACACATCTGCAAATATTGAATTAAGATGATGGTAAATAAGATTTAATGCAGTTTGATTATTTGTGCGGTTTTTATTTGTATAAGAATGGACAGATTTTGAACAACTTTCTCTTTCACACATTTTTTAATCTTGCAGAATGAAATAAATCCACAGGTTCATATGTTTCCTTGTTTTATTTTTAAACAAATGTAACAATAATAATGCTATTCCAGTCTTGATTATAATTGTATAGCATTTAAGACAGCACCCTTCTTCCTTAACTCAATAAATATACTTAACTTCATGGAAACCACATATTATAGCATAGTATATAAAACACAATCTTGTACATACAATAAAAAAAAAATCTAGTCACAATTTTACAACACAGACAGACAGGTTACCACAATACAATTCTTACTGCATCCAAGTGACTGCTATCCAATACAGACTGCAGTCTAGTCAGAAACATAAAATACCATCTGCATCCTACACAATACAAACCGTATGTATCTTAGTCCAAGTCTCGACAATTCCCGGAAACACCAGCTCTTAATAACAATTAGAAATTTGAACCTGTTGTCCAGGATATTATGGAGTAGTTTCAGTGTGCAGAAGCAGCTGCAGTAGTTTCTAAGGTACAATTCCTATGGCACTATCATGCACAAAATATTTTTAACAAAGCCTTAAGTTTCTGAACTCTCTGACTTTTTGAGATAATCAAAGACTAAAGAGCACTTATTAGTAAACTATTTATGTAAATCTGTGAGCTTCAACATTATGAATATGGATGTTGTAATTGGGATGAAGTCTGATTGAAGTAAAAGTATCACTGTTGCAAAAGAGGAAATTATACCAATTTTATTAATTGACCCTAGAAATGTATTTGCTTGTAGAAGATTTTACATTTTGTGTAATTAGATGAACAATTAATTGAGAAATGAGAGTGATGAAAAACAAGAAAGCACCATTACACCAAAAATGGTGGCTATCATTTTCTCTTACAGATAAACATGCTTTCTCGTACCTGTTGCTGCGGACACAATGTCAAAACCAAAAGGAACTGACAAACAAGCAATACATGTTAGCTAGAAATGGCTGTTCACAGACAGCAGCAGTTTCTTAGGTGTGAATCTGGTCCTTTATGTTTAATACCTTTAACAGATATAGTAAAACAATAGAGGCACTCTGTCGTAGTATAACATGAATACAGTATGACAGGATCACACAGGGTTTATAGAGCATACACAGAAGTAGATGATATAAACAGGATACAGACTGTATTTGGTATACACAGTACACACTGTGGTAACAGGCAGATTTATCACTCTGAGGTAAAAACACACTGGTAATAGTCTCCTAGTTAATCACTAACTGTACTCTCTCTCATCTCTGAACCTCATCACAGCGATTAATAAGCGGAGCTAAAGGGCAGGAATTTTCCACACATGCTTAGTTACTAAGCCTAGTGCTGATGTCATAGAAGACAGCATGGAGTACACTCCACTCACAGAGCTGAAACAGCCCCAATGACTCTATGGGCCGGATCCAGACTTCTGTCTGACATCTGACTTATGCAAAATGCATGTGTAAGTTGGGTGTCTGGAAGGAAGTGTGCATGCGCCTACACAGCGGATCTCCTACCTTACAATAGTATATATCCATCCGATTGGGCAGGCCTTCCCCCCATTTGTCAAAAGTAGGTGGTGTTAGGAGACTGCTCACGTGTGTGGGTAAGAACACAGAGACAGACATAAGAGAGAGCAAATCCAGTGAAAGTACACCAGACGACAAACACACACAGTGAGAGACCAACTAGAACTCACACTCACGGTAATACACAAACTAGCAACCAAGGCAATGATGGAAAACAAATAAGAACACAAGAAAAAACTAGAAGCAGGGCACTCAGGATCAGTAGAAGCACAAAGCAGGAGAAGAGAGAAAAAAAGAATGAGCAGCTGCCTGGGCTTTAAAGAAAAGACTGGCCAATCAGCAGGCAGCATGGGTGCATCCTCAGGGCTGATTGGAGCTTGTCCTGGCTGCTAGAGACAGCCGGGACACAATGAGCGAAGAAGAACAATGCCCCCTCTCCTGATCGGTTAATGTCCTGGCTGCTGGGCAACAGCTCGGCACCCATAGGGAGAGGTATGGCGCATGGTCTCACCGGAGATCACCGCCACACCATAACTGACAGAGGGACCGTTCAGAGTGGTAAATTCTTTATATGCCACAAGAGGCAAGTGGTGATGAGTAACAGTACCCCTCCTTGGTGAGGGGCTAAACAGCCCCTAGGAGTTGACTTGTGGGGGAATCTTTTATGAAACTTCTTGATGAGTTTATCTGCATAAACATCATTGTCAGCAACCCACTCCCTCTCTTTTGGGCCATAACCTTTTCAATGAAGAAAGTATAAGAGATGTCCCCAAATTCTTTTTGAGTCAAGAATGGATTCAATTTGAAATTCTTCATGGTCAGCAGTCATGACTGGAGAAGGTCAGGAAAGAGAAGTTCCAGGAAATTTTATGGATGTCCAAAACTGTTTGAGAAGGGAAGAATGAAAGTTGTTGGAAATTTTTCAGTTCTTGGGAAGCTTAAGCCTGAAAGCTACCAGATTAATTTTCTGAATGATTTGAAATGGACCGATAATGTGGGGTCCCAACTTCTTTGAAGGTTGGCGAATTCATAGGTTCTTGGTGGATAACCACACTTTGGGCCTGATCCAGAACTACGCCAATGCGCTGTGCTTACTAAAGCACAGCGTATCGGTGTCCACATCCCTGACACTCTCCCGGTGCGGCCGTATTTTCCCTTGCTTACGCCGGCTGAAGGCTACCCTAACTTCAGCCGGCCTAAGCAATGGAAAATACGCTCCAACAGGAGCGTTGTTACGCTAAGCCCTACCTCCCTCCCTCATTAAACTAACTCCCCCTGCCCACCTTCACTAACCTTAACGTAGTAATGCTGGGGGACGTCCCCTCCAGCGTCACTGCGCTGTTCCTACAGACGTCCGATCTTTGACTTAACGTATTTCAGATGTATTTTGGACTCACGTAAAATTGGCACATAGGTTTTTTGGACTAACGTAAAATTGGCACGCCCACACATAAGTATTTACGTGACACATATGTGAATGGACCATTCGTTCACAATTACGCTACGTTACTGAACGTATTTTCTACGGTGCGCATGCGCAGTACTTATCAAAAGGCGATTTTACGTCTCCGCCATGCGTAAATTCGCTCACAAACGTTATTCTGGATCATGCCCGTGGTCTGTAAGTAATTAAGAAGAGAAAAGGGGTAAAAAAAAAAAGCCTATCTGGGATTCAGTCTTTTGGATGGTTCAATGAAAGCAAGATTCTTATGATCAGTCAGCACTGTGATCACATGAATTGCCTCCTCCAACCAGTGCTTCCATTCTACAAAGGCCATCTTGATAGCCAGTAGCTCTCTATTGCCAACGTCATAATTCTTCTAAGCGTTGTAAAATTTCTTTTAAAAAAAAGCACATGGATAAAGCTTTAAACAGGATCTTTCTGTGAAAGAACAGCCTTTGCCCCAACATCAGAGGCATCGACTTCCACTATGAAGGGTAATTCTGGACAAGGGTGTCACAAGATGGGACCGAAAGGTCTTCACCGCCAGTTGGCCCTGATCTTGGGATCAGCTGTATTCTTACAGGGGCCATCAAAACTAAAAAACAAAGCACCTGTAATAGTTGGGAAAACCTGAAAACATTGTAGGGCTTTAAGGTCTGCAGGTTGAGTCCAGTCCAGAACAACTCTCATCTTGTCTAGGTCCATTTTAAATCCTTTGGGTGAAATTATATAAACGACTTCCGAAGTTTCAAACTTGCATTTGTAAGAGATAGTACCTGACCCACATGAGTTTTGTAAAGATCCAATGAAGGGGAGTAGATAAGGATATCATCCATGAAATTCCCCAGAAAGTCTCGAACAACATCATTGATAAAATCTTGAAATACTGCTGGAGCATTACAGAGACAAATGGCATTACCAGATATTCGTAGTGTTCTGAGTGAGTGAACGCTGTCTACTACTCATCCCCCTCTCGTATTCAGATTAGGATATAGGCACCTCTTAAATTGATTTTCGTAAACATGATATCCCCTTTGAGTTGGTCGAATAAATCTGAGATAAGTGGCAATGGATATGAACAGTGATTTTGTTGAAACCGTGATAATCTATGTAGGGCCTTAAGGTACCATCTTTATTCTGTACAAAGAAGAATCATACTCCCACAGGCAATTTAGATGGACTAATGAATCCTCTAGCCAGGTTGTCTTTGATATATTCATCCATAGCTTCCATCTCTGGATGAAATAATGAGAACAGGCGGTCCTGTGGTAACTTTGCTCTGGGAATTAGTTCAATAGCACAGTCATATGACCTGTGAAGTGGTAAGATTTTTGCTGACTTCTTGGAGAAAACATCATCATATGAGGAGTATTTCCGTGTAAGTTGATGTTCAGGAAGCTTAATGTTGCAGACAGGCAAGGCTAAACAAGAGTTGACACATGTCTCACTCCAGCGAGTGATATCTGCTTTAACCAGACGGGCAATTAATCAGGTAGAAGTCTAATTTTTCAGAGTGGCAGACTCCTATAGTAAGGTGCAAGGGTTCCATGGTTTTCGTAATACGGCCTCTGGACAATGGTTGGCCGTCCAGACCATAGGCCCCAGTAGGAGTAGGATGATCTTTCCAAGTAAGTTCCAATTGCTGCACCAGATCTGCATTGAGGAAATTACCTGCTAGCCTGCTGCCAATGAAAGCAGTCAAATCCATCCTGTGGACCCAAAAACTCCAACCGAGTAGGAATGATCAGAGAGTTTTGGGAAGAGATTAATTGAACTCCCAGACAAAAATTTTTCTTATCTGTCTGGTTCAAGCATTTCCCACAGCTGGAGCCTTGTTGGGGCACTGCTCAGCTTTATGTCCACGGGTACCAGAGTAGAGGCAAAGACCCATTGCATGGCGACGATTTCTTTCATGTCATGCCTAAAAGATCCTAGTTCATCCACTGATGTTGCTGTGGGTGCGTAGATAGCGGAAGTGTTCGGGAAGGAATCTTTTCTGTCCGACGTTCCTGTAGGCACTTGTCTGCCTTGATGGCTAGTGGCATTAGATTCTTCAGGGTTGTAGGAATAGGATATTGCACCAGGGCATACTGCAATTGCTCCGAGAGGCCTGCCCTGAACTGACTACAGAGAGCAGGGTCATTCCACTGACAGTCTGTGGCCCAGCAACAAAATTCTGTAGCGTATTCTTCAGTGGTGCTACGATGACCCTTATCTTGGCTTCAGCAGTAGCAGCGCGGTCAGGGTCATCATAAATTAGTTCCAAAGCTTTAAAGAAGGCTTCCACTGTCTGCTTGCCAGAATGTTCCTGATGGAGGCTGAAACCCCAGGTTTGTGGGTCGCCTTGAAGGAGTAATATGATCAGGTTGACTAGTTGTTGCTCATTGCCATATGAGTTGGGCCTGAGTAAAGGAGAGAGCTGTTTTTAAACTACTGAAATTCACTGTGGTCAAAAGAAAATCTGTCAGGTAAAGGCACTTTAACATCTGCAGCCACTGTGGTTGGCAGAGAAGGTGCTGGTGATTGTCTGACTTAAAGATTGGCGATGGCATTAACTTGCATAGATAGATTCTGCACCACCTGGGTTAGGTGCGACATCTGTGCAATCAAAGCATTGACAGTCTGGAAAGCAGGACACTGGCAGGTAGCAACTCAGAGCGAACAATCCCTATTCGTGTGGGTAAGAAAACAGACACAGACAGGAGAGAGAGCAACCCCAGTGAAAGTACACCCGATGACAGACAAACAGTGAGAGACAAACTGGGACTGGCACTCACGCTAATACACAAAGGGGCTGATCTAGACCTATGGCTACCGCACTAGTTACGGCGGCCATATGCATAAGAACGGCATTGCTGTCACTCTGCGCATGCGCTGGGCAGATGTTGCCTGGCGTAGTTAGGGAAACCTGATCCTGGCCCACTGGCCTTACTTTAGGCCAGCGGGCCAGCGAAGCTCTGGATCAGGCCCAAAGACACAAACTAGCAACCAGAGGCAAGGAACAAGGCGAGGATGGGAGACAAATAAGAACACAAGGAAAAACGAGGAGCAGGGCACTCAGGATCTACAGAAGCACAAGGCAGAATCACAAGGCAAGAGGAGAGAGAAAGAAAGGATGAGCAGCAATATGCTATATCCTGCAGCAGCTGCCTGGGCTTTAAAGAAAAAGCTGCCCAATCAGCAGGCAGCATGATCGCACCCTCAGTGCTGACTGGAACTTGTCCCAGCTGCTGGGCAACACCTGGGATGCGCTGTGGGAATGATGGTGGCGCCCATAGGGAGAGATGGTCTCACTGACAGAGGAACCGTCTACAGTGGTTCTTTACACGCCGCCAGAGGCAAGTGGTGGCATATAACAAGTAAGCAGGGGGGAAGGGGGATTAAATTATACATAGGAGTAGGGTTTAAGATTTACATGTGGATCAGCAGTTGTATCTACCACAGATCCACAAGGAAGACTTAAGGTAGCCTTAGGAAGCGTAGATGCCTCTAAATCTACACAAGAGAGGAGTGTGACAGGAGTTCATTCCCCTATTCCATGTGGACTTCCAGACCTCCACACGTACGGAATGCATGTTAAGGTCTTGATACGGTCCTTTGTGAGCTTTTATGTTATTGCTCATCTGAATGATAGAACCATAGTAACCATTTGAGAAGACAGCTTGAAGAAGAGGCAACCATCATACACCACTGTCTTAGACCCTCTATTCTGACATATTTCAAACATAATTTCTTTTTTTATCTCTTTTGCTCCTACTAACCAGACATTTTAACACTATCTGATCCAAATACAGCTACAAACTACCTGATGATAATATTTTGGAGAAGAGAAGAGACAATACTGTTTAATATTAATGTGTATGCACTCGATAGCAGATTTAATTGCACTGATATTCAGGGTCACAACTGCAATTTGCAAGATTCAAAACCATAAGAAGGTTACAAAGTTTTCATAGAAGCATGCACTAAAACTATTTCAGGGACCAAAATAAAAACAGACACATATAATCAAATAATAGGTTTATGGCATATATTATTTGAATATGAAATTCCCCTGGTTGTTTTTGAATACATAGCAGGGAGATTACATTAAATGGCAAAAAATGATTCTGCATCTCCACAGTTTTCTTTTCTTGCACCTCTGTTGGATGCAATGGGAAGTCAGCTGAATGCATTTCAGTATTTGTTTTATACAGGTCATAATATTAAACATTTTATTTGCAACACTAGAGGTAGCACAGGGATACTGTAACTACATAAATAATACTAAATCTGGCCCATATTCTCAGGTCTCTGCTGTCAATATGAAAATGTTCACAAGTAGCAACATCAAAAGAGCAACTTTCCCGTTTCTGAATAACCAGCTATGTAATAACTTGTACAATCACAATTTCTTACAGTATTATTTTATTTTTTTCATTTACACAGGGATTGAATCTCTGTCATGTCAGTTTTTGCTTTTTGAGGACTACTTTGTATTGATTCAAACAAAATTAAGCATACATTTTCCTGGTTTAAATATTATTTAGTTCTTTGATCTATTTTATACCAGATATAGCAAGTTATACGCTTAACCTAAAAACATAGAAAGTGACGGCAAATAAGAGCTACTTGGCCTATCTATTCTGCTCAGTTGTTTATTTAAAACTATACTGACCCTATATCCTATTTTAATCTCAATTTAGTTTGATATTTAGGATATCCTTATATTTATACCAAGCATATTTAAACTGTTCTACTCTGTTAGCCTCAACCTCAGCAGATGGGAGGTTGTTCAACCACCCTTTCAGTGGTTTCCACACATTTACTCTGAATCTACAACTCTCCAGTTGATATATTTGATATATTTGGAAGTGTCTATCATATCCCCCTTTCCCTTCTCTGCTTCAATCTTTACATGTGTTACAACACCAATGCAAGAAGTGTACAATGCGGTGGTACCCCGGGCTTACCCCGACAGGGAACTGGGGTGACCAAACAAGAGATAGAGGTGAAACGGGTAACTCACCGGTTTGTAGAGCCTGATTTCCGTCTGAGTGTTCGCTAGAGCCCCTGATGGTGGGGATAGACTGGAGCTGGTGGGACTTCATCAGGATACGCACCTTCAGAGAAAACCCGGGAGAAGAACCAAAGGAACAGATAAAAAGAGATAGAGCTAGAATAGTGAGAGGAGTAAGTGGGAGGAGTCAGGTCAGCAGAATATGACCTGAGACGAACAACAAGCAACAGATAACAATGACAAAAGACCGAAGAAAGGATCACGGGACAGACCGGACTGACACAACGAACGGGGGAGGGGCAATCACACTCACACTCAGACTAAAGGAAATCCCCTAAGGGATACAATCACATGCACACAGGAGAGCAAGGGGTTAACCACAATGGATTAAACAGTAAGGGTAAGAGATGGGAAGTGACACAGGAGGAACACAGGCAGGAACCAGGCAGGGCAGATATAGGGCACTCAAGAATCACAGAAGAGACAAGAAGGCACAAGGCAAAGAGAGCTGGCTATATTAGCTAAAAGAAGCTATAACCGGCGCGTGTAGCAGGGAGACAGGAAGCTAAATAGTGAGGATAACCTATAGGAGCAGGCCGCGGACGCGCCAATAGAGGAGATAGGCTGGCGTCCAGGTTGGTA
>WWET01000189.1:0-14238 GCA_011038615.1 Limnodynastes dumerilii | reverse complement strand
CAAGGTGTGCCAATCTCCTCAGCCCCGGGTGCAAGTTTACGAAACCTATCCCACTGAAACTGGGACAAAGCATCCGCTAGCTCATTATTTACCCCCGCAACATGTTGAGCCCGAAAGCGAACATTAAACTCGAGGCAGCGCAGGACTATGCGGCGCAGCAGCCGGACCGCAGGAGGGGAGGATGCACTCAAATTGTTCACCGCCTGGACAACACCAAGGTTGTCACAGAGGAAAACAATCTCCCTATCCCGAAAGCGGGAGGCCCACAATTCCGTGGCCACCGCGATGGGGAATAGTTCAAGGAGAACAAGGTTAGAGGTTAGGCCCGCCTCCCCCCACACAGCCGGCCATGCCTCCGCACACCAGGAGCCCTCGAAGTAAGCTCCGAAACCAAAGGCCCCCGCCGCATCCATTAGCAACTGTAGTTCTACATTAGAAACCGGGGGGGCCTGCCAAACCCTAACACCATTGAAGCTGTCCAAGAATTCGAGCCATATGCGCAAATCTTCCTTCAATTCCTGCGTGATCCTAATGCGGAAATGAGCCTTAGGCACCCCCATTGTTGCCTGCTGGAGCCGTCTGCTGAAACTTTTGCCCATGGGGATATCGCGATCCTCGCAGTTCTCGCGATCCTGAGGACTGCCCTGTCCCCCCACCTAGGGGGAGTTTCCCTGAGCCTCCGCCCCGAAACTGAGAGGAAGAGGGCAGCTGGTGTACCGCCAGCCAAATATCCACATCCTTGACGCCAAAGAAAGAATCACGCTTCCCATCAATCTTACGGCGGAAGCACTCATCGTACTCTTGCCAAGCCGTGCCCTTCAGAAGAACATAGAGCTCATGCACCAGGTTAAGGTAAGTAAACATCCCACCCACTAGCGCTGGGAACTCTTCTGCATAAGCAGCCACGAACGCAAGAGCACCTATGGTCCAGTTCTCATAGGTCTTGTATGCAGCCTCCCCCATGCCGTTCTTAGCCAGGGCCGCTGTGAGGCCCAATTTACTCTCGGTGGTGATGCAAAACATATCGACATAAATGCCTTTTTTTTATGCGTTCACGCACCTTGGGCCGCACCAAACTGGCAACAGGGGGTGTGGAACAATACGTAAGAGAATTGCTGCTGACAGGAGGACCCGATGCGGAGGGCGTCGCTCGCTCCTCCCTGGCCGACGAACCCTTCTGCAGCAAATGCTTACCCAATAATTTCAACAGCTGGCGAGGCTGGTTGGCGCGCGAGGGGGATGTGTCGGGGGAAGAAATGGACCCCGTGGAGTCAATATCAGATAAATTTCGCCCCAGTAACTCACCGCTAGTAGCCAGCCCAGGTGCTGGAACAGGAACAGCCGCGGGGGGAGCAGCAGAGCTGGTAGAAGCTGGAGGGTCCCCCATAGAAGTCACAGTGGAAACCGCCGGCGGCAAAGTAGTGGGAACAGACGTATCAGACGTTGGCGGCACCTGAACCGAGGGGCCCGCAGCCTGTGAAGGAACTGAGACAAGAGACGGGTGAGTAGCAGCAAGCCCGGGACCGCTATCCAAAGACACACCCGCCGCCCCGTCCGACAAAGGCTGCCCACCCTGGGCAGGGGGAGGAACAGGGCCACCCCAAGATGGATAATAGGGCCACTGAGCCCCTGCCACAGGACCACCGTGCCACGAGGCCCCCCAAGCACTGCCCCCGGGGGGGCAAGGGTAACCCTGCGACACGGGCCCCTGTGGCAGATAATTAGGGAAGGTGGGCTGGTAAATGGGGGGCTGACCAGGAAACCCCTGAGGGGTTAACTGTGAAGCCCCAGGCAAGAGGGGAGGCTGACAGCCATGATAATAAACCTGGCTGTTCAGCATCCCCTGGCCACTAACCCCCCCGGCCGTAGGAAGGCAGAGCCCAGGAACAGGGGCCCCCACTGGGAGAGGAGTGGATGAAAGGAGGGTTGGAAAGAACACAGGCGGAACACCAGCCTGCAGAGGAGGAGGAGGCCCCCCCCTGGGCAACCAGCCCAGCGGGGGAGGCCCCACCTCCTGGCGCCCCAAAATCCCCCGCTAACATTGGTGGCTCAGCAGAAGGGGTTGCAGGGACAACCGCTGGCTCCCCCACCAGTGCCACCCGCCCACACATGCCTCCGTGAGCGGGCCGCGCCACGGAAGAACCATCGCTGCCCTGAGTCCTCCGAGGAGAGGAGAGACGCGGAGGAGCGTCTCTCCTGCGAGGCATAGAGTGCCTGGACGCTCTATGCCCGCTCACCGCCGGCCGGAAGCCGCTTCCAGATGGCACCTCTGACCGCAAGGAGCGGCCGCGGCCCCCTCCCCTCTCCAGGGAGCGGGACCGGACCGCAGAGGGGGACAACGGAGGATCAGGGGAGACCTGGGAAAGGCGCACAGGGGGGCGGGACACTAGGCCAGAAACTACACAGGGAAAAAGAGGCTGGACAGAAACACCCCAGGGGTTTTTAATTGTGCACCCAGACACTCCACCCACTGAGCCAGGATTGGGTGTCCTAAGGAAAATATTTACCCTTCCCAAAAACCCCTTTTGTTTAACACTATCTCATTTATTTAAATAGTTATTTCTTATCTTTTGAAAATGATTATATAATATTTGGTTTCCTCAGAGAGCTTGTCAACTCCAAGCGCCACACTGCTTAACCAAGAAGGACCCGCTGCTCCCCTGAAATCATCCACGAGGGCATCCTCTGGGACGGCGTACGGGTTTGCTTCTGACCCTGCACGGGTCCTCAAAACATCAATAGAGCATACCTGCATATCTACGCAAGCAGACACTCAACTATATGTGAGTAATATTTGAATCCACGTCTATAGGAGGTTATTATAGACTGAATTATCATCTTTTCCTCCACATTGTTTACTATTAACGGGTCACATGCTCGGACGGCTCGGTCAGCATTAACCACATTCTTGCGGTAACAGCTACCATTCTTAATTACTGGAACAGGAACTATTTTATCTAGTCATATATTTTTTCTACCTCAGTGTTTAAGTGCACATCTAAAGACTGATCCTTGGAACGTATATACCATACATTAATCAGTCTGAGCTCAGACATCATCATGTCGTTTTAGTTCTATTACACCTGAAGAATATATCTTCTCCAGTATTATTTGTCAATTCAGGTTGTGTCCACGATTATCACTTACTAGTGCTATTTTGTTAATTGTTTGCAATTGATTTTATATTGTTTTATATTGTTTTTATATTGTCTTATTGTTGATTTATTTATATGGTGTAATAATAAATTTCATACTCTTCTATACCTCTCCAAGGCGCTTCCATCTATTTACATACTATTACACTGTCCATACTATCACACTGCCCATGACATCATTCTGCCCATACCATCACACAGTGCCCATACTATCACTCCCACACTTTCTATACTATCACTAATGAAGTGACCATACTATCACTCAAACACTGTCCATACCATCTCAGTACCTGCTTGACACTGCTGTTCTTCAGTGATGCATCATCAACACATACAGACTCGATGCAACATGGATAAGTTAGTACTAGGAATGCAATAGCAGGTCTTGTCAGCGCTATTTACAAAATAATACAGCAACCAGCTAAATTGCAGTTGTGTCATTTAAAAAAAATTGATATTGCGATTTCTATTACTGGGAACCGGTACTTATATCAAAAGGCCAAAGTACTTCCCAATAGCAAAATGTTCTCTCCCACACACCAGGGAGAGAATCGGTAAAAGCTGTGGTGGCCTGCAGAGAGAGCAGCGATGTAGACATTAAAGGTTAGGGTTAGACTATAGGAAATGGAAAGTTCTTGATACAGAAGATAGAGAGTTAAGGTTAAGAGTAAAAGAAGGGGAGGGAGTGTTAGGTTGAGGATTTTGGTAGGGTTTGGAGTTAGGGAAAAATCTTACCTGCTGGCAGAGCACCATTTATGGATTTTTCTTATTTATCAACAGATTTTTATATAGTGCTATCAGATTACCTAGCACTTTACAGAGCATATTTCCCATTGTAATAAGTCTCTGCCAAATTGGATCTACATTTTAACTTCCCTAACACAGACATACACGCACACAGACAAGCGTTAATTTATTAATTTAACCTACCAGCATGAAAGCCACGCAGACACGGGAAGAACCTATAAACTCCAAGCAGATAAGGGCTAGTCAGGGAATTGAACTCCTGACCACAGTGCCGTTAGTCACAAGTTCTACTCACTGAGTCACCGTGTTTCTTTTGCAATAATCACACAGAGACTGCTGTCACTGCTCACCTGCTTAGGTATAGCCCTAGTCATGTGCAGTATGTCCTGACTCTTACCGTGGCAGGTACCATAGTGCTGAGCTTTGGCTGGTATAACTACCATTATAATTGCATATTATAGAGTAGTTATCAGAGGAAAACATTTCTCATTCACTCCCCTCCACCCACCATACCTCTAAAATACCCTCTACAGGGCTAGGTACTGTGAATCTGTGCTCCCTGGAGTGTGTGACCTTCCTGTGTGATGGCCTAAATAAACACAGAATGGAAGTTGCTCAATCAATTTATAGGTATATGTTAAATAGGTGCGTGAAAGGCAGGGGTTAATCTGCTTGCCAAAGAAACAAAAGTAAAAAATAGCCCCAGCACACTGCCATAAACCAGTCTCTACTGTTCTATCTGTAAAATAAAATACAAAAATGTTCGTTACACATATTTGATCAAATATGGGATAAGCCACCAGCCACCGTCAAGGCCTTTATGTATATGGTGGTCCTAACTAAAATTGAGAGTCCCAATGTTGGGTCCCATATATATGTTTATAAATTGAGAGCCAATTTACCTAGGATACACCCCTTAAAGTCTCCAAAATGGCTGCTGTGAAACAGGTCTCCCTCTCAGCAACTGCTCCCAGACATGCCCACAAACAAAATAAAAACATAATGGAAGTTGCTCAATCAATTTATAGGTATATGTTAAACAGGTGCGTGAAAGGCAGGGGTTAATCTGCTTGCCACAGAAACAAAAGGAAAAAATAGCCCCAGCACACTGCTATAAACCAGTATGATGGCATGTACTGGACCTCTGAACCCATCATCTTCAGGACCAAGAACTGCTATTTTAGAAAGAAGTGAGGAGCTGGTTGCCGTCATTAAAGAAGCTGTATAATCTTGCTCCGCGACAGACCAACCGTGAGCTCTCCCCTCAGTGCTCCCTGCTCCTCTCTATTTGAAAACTATGCTAATTCTGAAAAATACCTCCTCCTGTAGCGCTGTAGAGCCGATCTCTTAGCGTCTGGTGTAGATCTCACCCTCAGCACTGGTCCACAGCTGGAATCTGCTTTGTTGCTTTCTAAAAAAAAAAAATAAGCCCTACCCTGAAAATAAGCCCTAGTGCCTTTTTTGGAGGAAAAAAAATATAAGACCCTGTCTTATTTTTGGGGAAAAACGGTAATACTATCGACCTTATTTTCAGGAAAACAACCCTGTAGAGTTTGTATTGATTCATACACTGTTGGTATAATGTTGTCCAGTGTGTGCATGTCGAACTAAAAAAATTCTAATTCGAATACTACACCCATTTTCTAGATATCGTATTAATAAATGGTGACATTCTAGAATGACTAAATTAACATATCAAAAGACACTTTGTGACATAACACATTTGTTACTATATTTGTTGACCATGTTTGGAATGACCCCGGTAACAGAAGTTTAGCCAGTAGAAGTATAGTAAGTGATTTTTTTTTGAGAATGGGAAACCAATTCCATACAGGGGCTGTAAAATAGACGCTTTGAATAAAATATAGGCAAATAACTATAGTCAGATAAAGCATTGGCCTTAGAATAAACATACTGTAGGCTTCGCTCTCACAGGGGGACTGGGTACGGCTTGTTATTTCCAAATGCAGAACACCAACATTGTTAATGGTAACATTGGAATAACAACAGTGTTGTAATGATGACAGGTTAAGTTTCTTAAGAAAAGTTATGCTAACATTTTAAGAAATCAAATACAAAAGTGAAAATAGTGCTTTGGAAAGTAGAATATAGACACCTTATTACAGTTTCATATAATATTACATCAATTCATTAATATTTAATAGCTTTAGGAATAAATCAAGACCTCCTAAATAACCATAGGTACCATATGGATTTAAAACAGGCGATTATGCAAATAGAAATTCCAACTTTAAAATTAGACTTTTCCAATATTAGGCTTGTTCCAGGTTTTGTTTCCCCATTTGTATGACAAAACATTGTATCAAGAATAATGATGATGTTACACATTACAAATCTCCACCATTATAGCTAAGATGGAAATAATCTGTTGTTGTAAAGTATAATTGGTATATATATAGTAGCTCTCTGGGATGAAGCTTGAATAGTGTCCAGGAGATTCTATGTAACAAAATAGATGTAACAAACATTCTTTCTATAAGCGTGAATTCAATTGTATAAGATTTTTATGTCTAGTACAGTAATAAAAATTGTCCGGTAGTCAGTCCCCGGTTAGAAAATGCCAATTTCGAAAATCTGTATTTCGACCACTAAATTGCGAATTTTCGCTATTTCAAAAGTTCGCAATTTCGAATTTTCGCAATTTCGAACGTTCCCTATTTCGAATGTAATAGGTTACGAAACATGCACATTTCGATTGTATTTCTATTTCGATTGTTGTATTTTCGATTATTCTCTATTGCTATTATTCTCAATTTCGAACAATTCTATTTCATAAAGCTCCCTATTCAGAATATACTTCTATTTCTACATTTCTATTTTCGAATTTTCTCTATAACTCCCTATTCAGAATATACTTTTATTTCTACATTTCTATTTTCGAATTTTCTCTATAACTCCCTATTCAGAATATACTTTTATTTCTACATTTCTATTTTCGAATTTTCTCTATAACTCCCTATTCAGAATATACTTTTATTTCTACATTTCTATTTTCGAATTTTCTCTATAACTCCCTATTCAGAATATACTTTTATTTCTACATTTCTATTTTCGAATTTTCTCTATAACTCCCTATTCAGAATATACTTTTATTTCTACATTTCTATTTTCGAATTTTCTCTATAACTCCCTATTCAGAATATACTTTTATTTCTACATTTCTATTTTCGAATTTTCTCTATAACTCCCTATTCAGAATATACTTTTATTTCTACATTTCTATTTTCGAATTTTCTCTATAACTCCCTATTCAGAATATACTTTTATTTCTACATTTCTATTTTCGAATTTTCTCTATAACTCCCTATTCAGAATATACTTTTATTTCTACATTTCTATTTTCGAATTTTCTCTATAACTCCCTATTCAGAATATACTTTTATTTCTACATTTCTATTTTCGAATTTTCTCTATAACTCCCTATTCAGAATATACTTTTATTTCTACATTTCTATTTTCGAATTTTCTCTATAACTCCCTATTCAGAATATACTTTTATTTCTACATTTCTATTTTCGAATTTTCTCTATAACTCCCTATTCAGAATATACTTTTATTTCTACATTTCTATTTTCGAATTTTCTCTATAACTCCCTATTCAGAATATACTTTTATTTCTACATTTCTATTTTCGAATTTTCTCTATAACTCCCTATTCAGAATATACTTTTATTTCTACATTTCTATTTTCGAATTTTCTCTATAACTCCCTATTCAGAATATACTTTTATTTCTACATTTCTATTTTCGAATTTTCTCTATAACTCCCTATTCAGAATATACTTTTATTTCTACATTTCTATTTTCGAATTTTCTCTATAACTCCCTATTCAGAATATACTTTTATTTCTACATTTCTATTTTCGAATTTTCTCTATAACTCCCTATTCAGAATATACTTTTATTTCTACATTTCTATTTTCGAATTTTCTCTATAACTCCCTATTCAGAATATACTTTTATTTCTACATTTCTATTTTCGAATTTTCTCTATAACTCCCTATTCAGAATATACTTTTATTTCTACATTTCTATTTTCGAATTTTCTCTATAACTCCCTATTCAGAATATACTTTTATTTCTACATTTCTATTTTCGAATTTTCTCTATAACTCCCTATTCAGAATATACTTTTATTTCTACATTTCTATTTTCGAATTTTCTCTATAACTCCCTATTCAGAATATACTTTTATTTCTACATTTCTATTTTCGAATTTTCTCTATAACTCCCTATTCAGAATATACTTTTATTTCTACATTTCTATTTTCGAATTTTCTCTATAACTCCCTATTCAGAATATACTTTTATTTCTACATTTCTATTTTCGAATTTTCTCTATAACTCCCTATTCAGAATATACTTTTATTTCTACATTTCTATTTTCGAATTTTCTCTATAACTCCCTATTCAGAATATACTTTTATTTCTACATTTCTATTTTCGAATTTTCTCTATAACTCCCTATTCAGAATATACTTTTATTTCTACATTTCTATTTTCGAATTTTCTCTATAACTCCCTATTCAGAATATACTTTTATTTCTACATTTCTATTTTCGAATTTTCTCTATAACTCCCTATTCAGAATATACTTTTATTTCTACATTTCTATTTTCGAATTTTCTCTATAACTCCCTATTCAGAATATACTTTTATTTCTACATTTCTATTTTCGAATTTTCTCTATAACTCCCTATTCAGAATATACTTTTATTTCTACATTTCTATTTTCGAATTTTCTCTATAACTCCCTATTCAGAATATACTTTTATTTCTACATTTCTATTTTCGAATTTTCTCTATAACTCCCTATTCAGAATATACTTTTATTTCTACATTTCTATTTTCGAATTTTCTCTATAACTCCCTATTCAGAATATACTTTTATTTCTACATTTCTATTTTCGAATTTTCTCTATAACTCCCTATTCAGAATATACTTTTATTTCTACATTTCTATTTTCGAATTTTCTCTATAACTCCCTATTCAGAATATACTTTTATTTCTACATTTCTATTTTCGAATTTTCTCTATAACTCCCTATTCAGAATATACTTTTATTTCTACATTTCTATTTTCGAATTTTCTCTATAACTCCCTATTCAGAATATACTTTTATTTCTACATTTCTATTTTCGAATTTTCTCTATAACTCCCTATTCAGAATATACTTTTATTTCTACATTTCTATTTTCGAATTTTCTCTATAACTCCCTATTCAGAATATACTTTTATTTCTACATTTCTATTTTCGAATTTTCTCTATAACTCCCTATTCAGAATATACTTTTATTTCTACATTTCTATTTTCGAATTTTCTCTATAACTCCCTATTCAGAATATACTTTTATTTCTACATTTCTATTTTCGAATTTTCTCTATAACTCCCTATTCAGAATATACTTTTATTTCTACATTTCTATTTTCGAATTTTCTCTATAACTCCCTATTCAGAATATACTTTTATTTCTACATTTCTATTTTCGAATTTTCTCTATAACTCCCTATTCAGAATATACTTTTATTTCTACATTTCTATTTTCGAATTTTCTCTATAACTCCCTATTCAGAATATACTTTTATTTCTACATTTCTATTTTCGAATTTTCTCTATAACTCCCTATTCAGAATATACTTTTATTTCTACATTTCTATTTTCGAATTTTCTCTATAACTCCCTATTCAGAATATACTTTTATTTCTACATTTCTATTTTCGAATTTTCTCTATAACTCCCTATTCAGAATATACTTTTATTTCTACATTTCTATTTTCGAATTTTCTCTATAACTCCCTATTCAGAATATACTTTTATTTCTACATTTCTATTTTCGAATTTTCTCTATAACTCCCTATTCAGAATATACTTTTATTTCTACATTTCTATTTTCGAATTTTCTCTATAACTCCCTATTCAGAATATACTTTTATTTCTACATTTCTATTTTCGAATTTTCTCTATAACTCCCTATTCAGAATATACTTTTATTTCTACATTTCTATTTTCGAATTTTCTCTATAACTCCCTATTCAGAATATACTTTTATTTCTACATTTCTATTTTCGAATTTTCTCTATAACTCCCTATTCAGAATATACTTTTATTTCTACATTTCTATTTTCGAATTTTCTCTATAACTCCCTATTCAGAATATACTTTTATTTCTACATTTCTATTTTCGAATTTTCTCTATAACTCCCTATTCAGAATATACTTTTATTTCTACATGGAGGGGGGTCTTAGGGTTAGGCTATAGAGAAGGGAGTATTAGGGTCAGGCTAGGAAGAAGGGAGGGTTAGGGTCAGTCTGCGGGGAAGGGAGGGTTAGGGTAATGGAAGGGGAGGGTTAGGGTCAGGCTGCGGGGAGAGGGGTCTTAGGGTTAGGCTACAGAGAAGGGAGTATTAGGGTCAGAATGCGGGAAAGGGAGGTTTAGTTTTAGAATTAGGGGAAGGGTTGGGATTAGTTTAGCCACTCACCTTTCGGAGCAGCATGTTCGGTGCTCCAGGGATCGGCTGCTATTCCTCTTCGAGGCATAAACAATCGATAGAACGGCTCTATTGAAATTGGGCCGATCATTGCGGGGACCCACACCCATTCTGACATGAGAGCAGTTTTACTTGGTGGCTACACTCCTCATCCAGCCATTGCTTCAGCTACATATGGCAAGATCAGAGTTTTGACAGCAGAGACAAACAAATGGGTCATAGAGGACATGTGGTTCCTGGCGCTGGAACAGACACCAGTTGATGGTCTTTAGCTGATATTTTCCCCGAGACCTCATTCAAAGAATGATCTCAGTCTCAAAGCTTGGGTCACAAGAGAACTATGTCTGTCACTGTCTCACGGCTCTCAGCGCATCATGTGATAAAAAAAGAGGGCAAAACACGTACTTTTTGGGGACACGGTTGCTGGTCTGAATGTTCCGGGCTGGCTATTTCCCCCATTCCCAATAGCTACAGCTTGTCATGGGTAAAAGGTTAGGGCTTAAGGGGAAGGTTAGGCCGTGGGGCATGAAGGGTTAGGCTGTGGGGTATGGAGGGTTAGGGTTAGGCTTCAGGGCATGGAGGGTTAGGGTTAGGCTGCAGGGTATGTAGGGTTAGGCTGTGGGACATGGAGGGTTAGGGTTGGGCTGTGGGACATGGAGGGTTAGGGTTAGGTTGCAGGGGATGGAGGGTTAGGTTTAGGCTGTAGGGCATGGAGGGTTAGGCTATGGGGTATGGAAGGTTAGGGTTAGGCTGTGAGGCATGGAGGGTTAGGGTTAGGCTGTGGGACATGGAGGGTTAGGGTTAGGCTGTGGGATATAGAGGGTTAGAGTTAGGCTGTGGGGTATGATGTGTTAGGGTTAGGGCTGAAGAATGGGAAGGTTAGGGTTAGGCTGCAGGACATGGAAGGTTAGGGTTAGGCTGTGGGAAACGGAGGGTTAGGAAAGGTTTAAGGATAAGGTTTTCTACAATGGAGATTGCTGGCATTTGACAGCAGTCTACATTCAGCCGCCATATGATGGTCTTTCGGAGAATATGCTCTTCAGCCCAGCAAACCACATCCGATTTTTTGTGTCTCTATCTATTTATGTGTTTTATTCTTCCTTGCAACAATTGCAGCAGATATACTTTTATACAGCAATAAATAAAAATAAATACTATGAAGAAACCAAAAAGGGACACAAGTATTAGGACACGAGACCCAATGTGAGGAAGCATTACTTCAGCGCATGGGTAGATGACACGTGGAATAGCCTCTCATCTGAGGGGCAGACGCTAGCACAGTAGAACAATATAAAAATACTTTGGATAAACATTAAGCTATCCTAAATCTTAAACACACCGGATCTAGGGTTGTTATGGGTTATGTGTGGGCCAAGTAGCATAACTCTACATTGTAATGGATACAAAAATGTTCAGTATTTGTGTTTTTAAGCATTATCAGCCAGTTTTTCCTTGTAAGAAAATAATAATAATAATAATAATTGCCCCCCTCTTGCAATCCTACATGATGTGTCCAGGTACAAATGTGCCCCTTATTCTTGCTGCTGCTCTTAATTGTTATAGACCCCCACAGTATGCAAGAGCATATGGTTTTTGATATATAAAAGCAAATGTGGCCCCCCCCCACCCCCCCCCTCTGTTTTTGTGCCAATAGAATGAGTTGATGGAAACCATTTATACCTGCCAGTACAGAGACAAAGTTATTGATTGGCTAAAGGTTCCAGCTCCACCCACTTAAACCTTTAAAGATGATTGGTCTCCAGATTTTGCTGGATTATAATGCACAATAATGTGCTCTTTAATAATGCACATTATGGTATAAAGCGTGCTCTCTAAAAATGACTGCAATTGCAGCTTTAGAGCAACGGTGATAAATAGCCTCAGAATTTGGGGCGGGGTTGTTACCCTATATCATGTAAGGCACCCAGAAGAAAGTGTCTAGGTTGCCTAATGGATAATGCAGCCATGTGTAATCGGATTGTTCACTTCATTGAGTTTTCTCTTCATTGTCCTTGTTAAAAGAAAAAAAAAATAACCTCCTGTCTCTGTCAAGCCCCAGCTGCATTGCAGATAAACATGTTTCTGGAAACAATGACGTGAGAGGCTTTGCAGAATTGTGACCACAACATCAGCTGACCAGCAATTGCAATGGTGGAGAGATATTAGGACACGTATCAGCCTTTACTGCGCTGATATTGTTCTTTATGATAGATTATGGGATGGGGGGTGATCTTAGGTTTTGTTTTTGATAGTGAACAATGAGCTCGATCCCTGTGTTAAAGCTGATGGGTTCAGAATCTCTTAACACTAAATTTAGGTGACTGATGTGGGGGGGGACATCTTTTAGTATCTGCTGATGTGGGTGCAATTTATCATTTTTTTTAGTAGCATTTGTGCCTCATGTCCATGCCTCATCATAATGACATTGGCCCAGATCCAGAACAACGTCCGCTAGCGTATTTACGCTAGCCAGAGACGCAAAACCGCTATTTTGCATGTACCTCGCATGACACATAACTCTGAACGTACGTACCAGACTACTATCAACAGCGTCAACAAAATATTATGTGACTGGCGCCAAAAAAATAATAAATAATAAAAAAATAAATAAAATAAAAATAAATAATGTTTATATGAGTCTGACCTCCTGACCTCAATAATACAAATTTATTGAATACACATTGCATGCCACAGGTAGAGGTAATTAAAAAATAAAACAAAAAATCTGATGAAGGAGAGCTCAAACAGTTCCTGGTATAATGTGGTTGTGCAGATATATCCAATGTAAGTACTTACAGTTGGATGGATAATTGAGATGAGATACTCACAAGTGTAACTCCATAGGTATAATTTCTACATAAAGGTTCTTATGCTACAGCACTAAGAACCAGCGCTCAAATACCGTGTGTTCACAGAATGATGACATGAGCTGTCAGGTAAATGTGTTCAATATAACGATGCCACGGCTGGCAAAGAGCAGGATGTGCTGAGTTTATAAATCCAGTTGGTATGCGGTTGGTGGTAATCAACCCGCTGTGAGGATACCGGCAAATGATGGCAAGAATGGCAGGAGTGTAGCGATGCCTCGGTTGTAACTCAATACGCGGTCAGTGTGGAGACCGCACAGAGAACCCCAGGTCCCACCGTATGTCTGAAACGTGGAGCCGTGGGATCAGTAAAACAGCTGACAGGGAGGTTGGAACCCGCCGGGCAGGCAGAGTGAGCTGTGCTGAGCTGCGGAGGGATCGTGGAGGATTAAAAGTTCTGCTGGCAACGATCATCGGCTGTAATGAAAGTTTGAAAAACGTGCTTTGCTCTATGTGCAGTAAGGTGTCATTGGGATAAATAGCCTTACGCGTTTCATCACCTACTATCAACAGCGTAACCACAAACCACCTCTTTAAATCACTTTAAATGACTTTTCTTCAGAAGTTAATCAAAATATAGTTTTGTCCCTTTAATCATTGAATACTGTTGGTCTCATCATCCCGGGTCACGCTTAGCTGGTGAGAGGCCCGGTGCAACACCTCCTCGGGAGGGGGGGTTGGCCCTCATCTGGCGCATACGCACATTGCTCGCCACTCTGCATATGCGCAAACCGGCACCTGACCTGTGCGTGTGCCAACTGACTGCGGCTGAGCCCTGAGCTCTGTGTATAGACAGGAGATGTCAGGGAGTAGCAGTGATGTGGGTCACATAGCGGTTCTATAACCTCCACTGCTACTACTCCCCGGTAACTTCAACACCAGAGCTGCAGAATGCTACTGATACACTATACCTGGCAGTTATAGCTCTGTGAATGAAGCTGGCGGGTCCTCCTGGGGC
>WWET01000188.1:895588-923623 GCA_011038615.1 Limnodynastes dumerilii | reverse complement strand
TTTTTTTTTTTTTTTTTTTTTTTTTTTTTTTTTTTTTTTTTAAGGCAAATATATGCCTAAGTCTCACCCCCCATACACACATCTAATGTTACACCTCCTATTAATATGAGCTATCAATCAGAGAAATTCAAATATAAATAATATAGAAAACACAAGCGATTATACTTATCTCACTACTATAAAAGAGGGAAGGTGTAGATATGTTGGTTTTGTGGCGAGAAAACATGACTTTACGTCTGGAACAAGTCCAAGGGACTAATCCTTTATTTTATTATGGGCCAGTATCCAACCAGGAGCGAAGGTGTTCAGCCACAGGAGTCCCCAGGTGCATTGTTAACTTCCATCGACGTCTCACCCATCACATTCCGGAGATATTCTTGAGCTGTCGCACCGAGGTGAAATCTTTATAAGATGAGCCTTCGAAGAGACGCAGTCTGGCCGGAAAGAGGAGTGCAAATTTTCTTTTGGCCTGAACCAACTTTGAGCACAAGGATGAGAATTCCCTTCGAGCGCGGGTCACATCAGCGGCATAATCCTGGAAGAGTCGAAGCCTCCGTCCCTCCCAGGTAAGCGCCTCAGCCCTCTTGAACGCCATCCATAAGACATCTTTATGAAGAAAATTTAGGCAGCAGAAAATTACCACTCTTGGCCTTCCCTGCATATCCTCTCTGGGGGGGCCCAGCCGGTGAGCGCGTTCCACTATCATGTTACTGCATTCAGCTTGGACATTCAGCAGCTGGGGTAAGGTAACAGTCAGGAAGTCAGAGAGACCTGGACCCTTAAGTGACTCAGGCAGCCCCACCAACCTCAAATTATTCCGCCTGGAGCGGTTTTCTAAGTCCTCCACCCTACTCCACAGCTTGCCTTGGTCTTCCTGCAGGGATGTTGTAGTTTTGGTCAGGGCTTGAATTTCCTGAAAGGAGTCACCTGCAACTTGTTCTACCGCTGCAACTCTCTGGTGCATGGAGGCTAATTGATCTTTGATTTCTTGCCAAGTGTGCTTGAAGGTATCAGCTTGCGATTGCAGGAGAGGAGTCATCGTTTCCTGGATGGCTTGTACTACATCCTCATATGAGATGGGAGAAGTATGAGGTGGGCAAGTAGAAGTAGCAGCGGTATTTTCTCCCTTCGCAGGGGAGGCAGAGGAAGCGCGGGATGAAGATTCTGGTGCGGCCGCCATATTGGAAAGGGCCTGAGAGCGTTCTGCTGTTTTGCAGGCATTAGCAGAGGAAAATGTCGCTTCATATAGCAGGGGGACCCGTTCAGCACAGGTGAGATTATGTTTGGCGGTGCGGGGGAGCCTCCAACCGCACGATATGTAGAGGGTAGGCTATAACCTCAGCGGAGCTAGCGTGAGCCGTGTCTCACCGCATCCCCACCGGAACCGGAACGTAAATGATAATATTAAATGATAGAAAATAATCTTATTGGACCTCTCATAGCTGATTTTAAAGTGTGATAGACATTCCAGTTCCAGTTGTGACAACTGCTACTTTTATTCATATCTGACTTACAAGCATTGCATGAGTTACATTGTTAAATATTGATACTAATGATTATAACTGATTCAATTGCATGATTTGAAAAGTATTATAAGAAATATTTTGGTAAAAATTTGTTACATTGAAACGTGATTGCCATTTATACTCTGTCTAACAAATGTAAAGGAATTTTCTGCTTATCTATCAACAAAATTCAAAAAGTAAAATAATTTTTACTAAACGCTGGTGTGCAATTATTCAGAGTCTCCTAACGTTGCTTACACCTCTCTGCCATCCACTAATACCATCACAGAACCTGTAGCCCTTACCACCCAGGCATCACACATGCGCAGATCTGCTTGTAAGCCATTGTCCCTGGCCTCACGTCCCGGGACAAAACCCACCTGATCGGTATGGATAATATCGGGGAAGAAGGGCTTCAGCCTGTTGGCAAGGAGCTACGCATAGAGCTTTAGATCTACATTTAGTAGAGAGATAGGTCTATAGCTAGCACAGATGTTAGGGTCCTTGCCTCCCTTGGGGATTATAGTGATGTGGGCTGAGAGTGATTGTGGGGAGAATTTGATCACATCTGTGATACAGTTAAAGGCTGAAACTATGAGGGGGATTAGGTGTTTTTTATAAGTTTTATAGTAGGAAATGGGGAACCCATCTGGGCCAGGGTTCTTGCCGTTAGGGGAAGATTTGATAGCAAGTTCCAATTCCTGGGCAGTAAAGGGTGCTTCTAAGGAGGTTGCTAAATCCCTTAAGAGCTTGGAAAAGCCACACTTGGTTTTTCTTTGTCAAGGAGGGGCGGGGGAGATTGATGGGACTGGAGGTTATATAGATCTGAATAGTACCTATGGAAGGTAGATGCAATTTGGGAATCTAAGTTTTGAATTTGGCCTCTACTATTTTTAATAGAGAGGATGAAGGTCCAGGCTCTCTCCGCTGGCAGAGCTCTAGCCAACATCCGGCTTGGCCTGTTCCCCCACCGATAATACCTATTCTTACACCTTTGGGCTGCGCATTTAGTCTGGAGGTCCAACACGTCTAGGAGGGACTTTCGGGCTTCCACCAGGTCTGCAAGAGTGTCAGGAGAGAGGGACTGCTTGTGGAGGGCCTCCAAGGAGTGTATCCTGAGGAGAAGTTTGTCTCTATAGGCCTCTCTTTGCTGTTTAAGATATGACCCACAGGGAGGATTTTAATACAGGGTTGTCATGGGGGGAAGCTGGGTTATACTTATATAGTTTTGTTGTTTTTATATTTTTTGCTATTTATCTGGATACACTTGCTTTTCTAGACATGGTTGTGTGAATGCATTTGGTCAGGATGCCATCTGGAGTAGAGCTGTCTTCCTTCTTCTCTTCTTCTCTCTTCCTACTCCTTACCTTACTCTATTGTCTCCGTTACAATTGGTATTAACAGTCTGGGGTCATGAACTTTCTTGCCTGGAGCATAAGAGGCCTAAATGACAAAATCAAGTATTCCCTAGTTTTGGCTCATGTGAGAAAGGTTAACCTTGATATTAAACATCATCAGAAAACTAACTTGACAGGGTGTAAGGTAATGTTACTTTAGCAGCAATGGGTACACTGGGCATAAAATACTCTACCAACTCAAGGGGTGCCTGTTTTATTTAATAGCCATCTTTGTTTCTACCTAGATGAACTGCAAAATGATCATATGGGCCAGAATAAAAGTAAATTAATACACACCCAATTCTCCTCCTTGCGGTGATTGTGCCACAAAAAGCTCTGCCTACTTTACCAAACAGACTAACATATCTGTAAATTTAATATGATTACATTCTTATCCATGGACAAATGGCATGAGACACCTTCCACAATTCTCTTGCTATTCTGCTTCCCAAAACACATTCTTGCGCATTGACTTTTTCCTTGTCTCTCGTAACATGCTCCTGGTCCTCTACTCCATTGACTACCTGCCCAGGGGTATCTCTGACAACTAGCCCATAACTCCTACTCTGGATTTTTCACAGGGTATAAGGTTTGGAAAATGAAGCCATTTTTGCTTACTCTTATGGGTGATGGCTCTGATCTGGTAGATGCTTGGGAGGGATAATTCAAGGACAACTAAATGTGTTGCCATGCATTGGGATGCCTTTAAGAGGGACACGCTAATTAAATAAATTGCAAACATGAATGGCCTTCCTCCTGGTGGTGGACATTAAAATTTTAGCGTAACTCTTAGCTTACCGCTTTGGCTCTTCTTATAGAAGGTGTTATATCATTTTGGTCTCTGGGATGATTTTATACAATGGGTCTATGTTCTGTATTCCTCCCCAGTGGTGTGGATCTGTGTCAACAGCTACGCTTCTAACCCCTTCCGAACTGGCTGTGGGGGTACCTGCTAGCCCCTGTCTTGTTTGCACTGCACATTGAGCAGCTTCCCGTCGACATGAAGAGGGATGGCTTTGTGCACCTGAAGGGTCTTTGTATTAATTGGTCAACAGCTAACCTTTTTCCACTTTCTGGGATTCTCACAGTGGGGGCAGATAGTAGTCAGACATTGTTGTGGACAATCAAAATTTTAATATTTGTGAATCTTGATCCCAATACCAACGGAATTTGTTTCCCTTCATATACACTCAGTCACAGATCTCCTAAAAGCCAGAGTACACTTCTGGAAGACATTAAAATTGTAACGTAACTCTTAGGTTACCGCTTTGGCTCTTCTTATAGAAGGTGTTGTATCATTTTGGTCTCTGGGACAATTTTATACAATGGGTCTATGTTCTGTATTCCTCCCCAGTGGTGTGGATCTGTGTCAACAGCTACACTTCTAACCCATTCCGAACTGGCTGTGGTAAACAATGGGGGTGCCTGCTAGCCCCTGTCTTGTTTGCACTGCACATTGAGCAGCTTCCCGTCGACATGAAGAGGGATGGCTTTGTGCACCTGAAGGGTCTTTGTATTAATTGGTCAACAGCTAACCTTTTTCCACTTTCTGGGATTCTCACAGTGGGGGCAGATAGTAGTCAGACATTGTTGTGGACAATCAAAATTTTAATATTTGTGAATCTTAATCCCAATACCAAGGGAATTTGTTTCCCTTCATATACACACAGTCACAGATCTCCTAAAAGCCAGAGTACACTTCTGGAAGAGATTATCACTTACAGTAACTGGGAGGATAAATCTTATTAAGATGATCATACAACCTAAGTACTTATATACTCTCTCTTTCCTATATCCCACACAAAGTTTTCCATACAATTGGTGGTGCTGGGACAGGTCTACACAGGCACCAACATAAAATTCTCTCAACAACTGAAAGAGGAGTTCAAATTACTTCATATAATTTTCAGTCAGTACATCCTGTATCTCTCCTGCAGAAGAGGTATGTCCTGCACCAGCAGTTCATGTTAGAGCCAACTATAATGGTGTCTAGTCCATTCAGGTCTCTGCTGAAAGGCCTTTTTAAAAGAAAAGCAATTTACGCTGTACTCTCATCCCTCTGTTCGCATGTGACCCCTATGAGTCTGGATCGCATTTGAGCTAAGTAGGTGGAAAACACTGAGGTGATGTACTAGAGAACATTAAAGACGTCACACCATCGGCGTATTTCCAACAAATTCATATATATATTTTACACAGGCTGTGGATGTGCTGCCCCAATACAATCTTCTGGCATCTGCTCTGGGCTTGCCTTAGGGTCTACCAATTCTGGGAATTGGTATGGGGACGTGTAATTAAAACTTTAGGGGTTGTACTCCCGCTCAGCCCACACTTGTGCTTATTTGACCTGTTTTTAATTGATATCTTCCTGAGAACTACTTTTAAATATATCTTTGATCTTACCACTCTAGCTAAGTTGTTGATAGCAAGATCTTGGATGGCAAGGTATCCTGCTTCCCTCCCCAGGTGGGTGAGTGGGTATCCCTAGATAATGATATAAGGCTGGATTCACAACAGCGTTTTTTTTCATACGTCCGGAATTTTCCTAATATAGCTATTATGCATGCATAGTAACTATTTTACGCTATCTACGTAGCATTTCATTACATAGATTGCGTACATGCGGTCTTTAAAGAGTGTTAGAAGAAAAAAATACATACACTAAAGGGAAAGACCTCCCTGCATTTTATAAGTTATGGAACAAATGATTGGAATCTACTGGCACTAGACCTATGTACAGTGATTTGATCTCACACCCTCCTCTCCCCTCTTATTTCTTCTGCTTCTCTGTTCCCAGATGGTGCCACTTATGCTAATAAAGTTCACACGGTTGACATTCTGTTTTTTCCCCGGTCGTCACAAATGCACTGCAAGTAAACTAGATGTTGCTTTCTCTCATGTTATGTTATTTAATTTCAATGCTATGTATACCTTTGTTATTGTAGCAGCTTTACACTGTCATTGTGATCATAGAATGTATCCCCGTGGCATTCAGCATGGTTACAAACATGTGTAAAAATGGCAAAGTATATTTCAAGATGTTTTGTTTATATTCTGGGTTTCTACTGTTTTGAGACACAAAAAAGAGAGAATATTAATACAAATTACATGCCATAAAAACACAAACAAACCAGAATTTTTAAAGAAAATATATGAATAAAGAGGCTAGGCCTATCTGACCTCTAACCAAACAAATGACACATCCTGGCCACATGACAGAATTTTAGTACTAATGTACCATCCATCAGTCACTTTGCTTTATTTGCCCTATACACATAGGGCCTGCTCCTGAATTAGTTACGTTAGGGGACTTAAGCAAGTCTCTGACAAGTAACATCGGTGCATGTGCGAGTTATAACTCCTTCTGTACAGAAATATTTTCCATATGAAAAAGTTCTGTGGAAGGGGCTGGCCCTTCACTTCCACATGCCTAATCCTGGGGATGAAGTCAGAGAGCAGTTCCACACAGGGGCAGTTCCACATGGATCTTTTATGTTAAGGTAGCCGAAAGAGGGGAGTGACAGGGGCATGCACTCCCCTCTTCCATGCAAACTTACAGATCTCTGTGTTTACAGAAGTGGCACGATGATCTGTATCAGGACCATAATGATTACTGGAGGCAATATCTATGTAGATAAGTATGTACATATAGTAAACAGTACTATAAATAAATACATACATACATATTCTAAGTACATACAATTTATATACAGTATTTTGCCATTACAGTATTTTGCCTTTACTTTCTATTTTTTATTATTACCAAAAACTATAAATATGTGATATGTGGCTGGGTGAGTGCAAATAGTTTGTGGTTATTCCTAGTGATCTGTGCCATTACAATAATGTAATCACTGATATAGGAATGGTACATCTAAATGTCACTAGATAGCTATTTGTTTCAGCACCAAGGACAGGGGCTGAAACTGAGAAAGCCTTTCTGGGCAACTTCACAGCTTAAGTTGCTTGACTCTAACAAATAAAACATGTCAGATTAACTATAAAAACAAAATCTAGGCTGGAACATAAAACCATATGCATCCTGCATTTGTTAAAATCCCATGTACCGTATTAAAAGGCTTTGGTGTTATCTGTGCACAACTTCCCCCTATATCCTTAAGCAAGAGCGGCACGTAGTATACAAATACAGTAAAGCCAAGCACAATGCAGCTACCTTCTTATATTCATTACTTTATCCCAGTAATCCAAGTGTAAGTGAAGGGTACTACATGGTTACATAAAGTAGAATTTAGGGCTTTTTATATATTCAATCATTGACAATGTGGATCTAGTACAGCATATTGTCATGAATAAAATTAGCTTTAAAATGAATTAAATGAAAAAGACAACAGCACACAGCACAATAAATAAGCAGCATTTAGCTTTGCATTCGGAAGGTTAAATGGCAATTGAATAGTCCAATATAGGTAGTGGTATGTCAGCTATTGCCAGCTTCCTGTACTTAGACATGCCTTGAAGCTGGTGCAAATATTTTGCAGTAAACTGTGAATACTTAAGTCTGGACTCATCAATTTACTTTGTAACAAAAGATAATTATGTATTAGACTGTGTTCTAAAAGTACATTATATAAAGGGTTAGCGACCCAGCGTTTCAAAGAAATGAATTTATTTTGGTAACTGTTCAGAGTTAAATCTTCTGGTAGATCCTGATAAAAAAAACTTTAACTAGTTTAAGGGCTGTTTCTGAATTAAAATGAAGACTACTTAAAATCAATGTAAAAATGTTTAAACTGTAATGTCTTCACAAAATGAACACTTTAAAAACTTAAAGGGTACAGTTCTCTTTAAGCTAAATGTCCTATGACATCAAGATGCTCTGATAGATGTCTTTCTAGTTGATCTCTTTTGCATGATCCAAGACTGGGACATCTTCTGAGTGGTAAAAGTGAAATGTGCTCTTTTCTAAAACAGCTGCATAACTGTGTGTAAACAGTATATATAAATTAAATAGTGAATAGCAGTTACTGTCAATAGGATGTATAAAGGATTATATATAGTATATCATTAATTAAAAGAGTAGGGTATTTTAAGATCTTTAAAATATTTTCTTTACAGTATGTAATTTACATTAAAACTTTTTTTGTTCTCGGCCTATTGATGCTAATGCTTTTTTTAACCCTAACCTATATGGTCACTGCCATTCAAATAAGGGATTTGGTCCTACAGGGCTCCCGTAGGAGCCCTGTATTACCAGAGGTCACGTGACCACAGAATAGGTGCTGCAAGGAGAGGGGGAGCCTCAGTGGGAGCGCCGCTGAGGAATTCAGAAGACATCAGAGGTAAGTAAAAAAAAAAGTCTGACATGAAGCGGACACTGGGCCTGATTCAGAGATGCGATTTTATGCCTGGGGCAGATGGAGGCTGGCTCTGGCAATAGGGGGCAGATGGAGGCTGGCTCTGGCAATAGGGGGCAGATGGAGGCTGGCTCTGGCAATAGGGGGCAGACATGAAAGCTGGCAATAATAATAAGGGGCAGACATATAGAAGCTGGACATATAATAAGGGGCAGACATATGGAGTCTGGACATATAATAAGGGGAAGACATGGAGGCTGGCCATAATAAGGGGCAAACATGGAGGCTGGCCATAATAAGAGGCAGACATGGAGGCTGGCTATAATAACAAGGGGCAGACATGGAGGCTGCCCATAGTAATAAGGGGCAGACATGGAGGGTGGCTATAATAACAAGGGGCAGACATGGATGCTGGACATAATAATAAGGGGCAGTCATGGAGGCTGGACGTTTAAATGGGCCAACATATGGAGGCTGGACAAATAATAAGGGGCAGACATATGGATGGCTTATTTATTAAAAGAGACATGCACTAGACTCTGGGCATGCCAGACACACCCACTTTCCCCAGAGACAAGACACGCCCCTTCTTCCAGGCCACGAAAATTTGTTCCGCTTTACAATTCTCAGATGTTGGGAGGTATGTTATACCTTCAATAAAAACTATTGATGAAAAATATAAAAAAATAAAAAGCTTTTTTGTTTTGAAAAAAGAATCAGTCTCTGCTGTCATGATTCTGAAATATGCCTCCTGGATTACAGTCATTTCAACAATGAACCATCTCTCCTCTCTGCCTTGTTTAGTCTCTGCTCTTTGCTTCCAGCATTCTATAGTGCCTGTCATAAGCTGGTGCAAGTCAGCCTCAGGAAACAGTGGGAAGATACGCTGAGCTGGGAGATAAACTTGCATTTAAGGGGAGGAAATGGAAAGCATTAAAGGAAAAAGAAAAGAAAGCATATGTTAATGCTTTATTAACCACGAAGAGGAGATGAAATAGCTGAAGTATCAAAATCTACCTTTAACATACTGAGGAAACTGCAACCACTCTATTTGTAGATTTATGATACATTGTTATGCATACTAGTGCAGGTTTGCCAACATTTAAAAGCAATAGATGCCACCAGGGTGCAGGGCTTAATGATGCGATTTAAGCAAATTGTGTCATTAAGCTCCGTCCCCTGACTACCAATTACTCCCTTTTTAGGTTTCCTAGAGATGGGGGTGGGGCTTGATGATGCAAATTGCTTCATCGAGTCCCTCGCTGCCCCTAGTAACACTAGGATACCTGGCCCTCCAACATGACCCATTCCATTAGGCACAATATGCTCCGCACATGAGCTTCCAACTGTCACTGTGAAATGACAACTGATATTTAAAAAATTATTTGTCTCCTCAACAAAGGAGGTTGCCATAGCAACTGACAGTTGGAAACTGAGAAGCAGAGTATTTTGTACCTAATGGAATGGGTCATGTTGGAGGGTATGGGATACTAGTGTTGCCAGGCAGGGAGGCAGGACTTGAGGCTGTGATTTGCATGAAACCACAGGCTTCAATACTTCTGCGATAGATTTGCAGGCTTTCCCAGGATACCTGGAAAACTGCTCGAATTTCGGGAGTCTCCTGGATATTCCAGGAGAGTCGGCAACGCTGTGCTAGTGCCTAATATGTGCATAGTACAACAGGTTTAGGAGGGTGGTGATGAGGGTTATTATGGGCTCTATTTACAAACTTCCTTTTTATGCGATAATGCCCATTTTCATGTGAATATGGGCATTATCGCATGCAAATAAAGTTTTTCATATTTACAAACAATGGATCGCCATGGAAAATAGTAGTTTCCTTGGCAATGCATGTAAATGCATACCCTCTAACATGACCCATTCCATTAGGTACAAAGTACTCTGCTCCTCAATTTCCATCTGTCAGTTACTATGGTAACCAACTGTGTTGAAGAGACAAATAGTTTTTTTTAAATATAAGCCTTTTAAACCAAGTGAGTGACAGTTGGAAGCTCAGATGTGGAGTATATTGTACCTAATGGAAGCTGGAGGTTCTGATATCAATGGTCTCCTTGCTGTCCTTGCTGTCCTTTTCAGAGTTGGCCAGCGCTTTGTTATATTTTTTATATGCTGGAGCGTAGTTTTACACTGTGCTCCTGGCATAAAAATAACGGCATCTCAGGAGGGCGTTATTGCAGTTATCCCAGCGATCTGTCCATATTTCCCTTTTTCCCCTCCCCCTAATAGCTGTTATTAGAGGGGGAGGAAAAGGAGGCATGTATGGGCAGAACGCTGGAATAAACATATGTGTGTGTAAAATAAAAAAATATTTTTTTTTTCATTTTATTTTTAGCATAAAAACTAAATAAATACATTTATAATACTAATAATAGTAAAGAAATAAAGAAAAAAGTAAAATTGCACAAGTGATGATGCAAGTAATAACAGCCACCGTTCTAAAAATAAAGTAGTTGTGCTAGACAAAGCCCTTTCTAGACTAGCGGAGCCCAGGGTGGAAAAATGTTTTTGCCCCCCACCAAGACAAATAAAGATATGCATGTGTAATCGCATTGTATTTGCCAAGCCATCCACGTCTGCCCTTTGTATGTGTGTCCAGCTTCAATTCTGTCCCTTCTGTGTGTCCAGATTCCATTTCTGCTCCATGCATGTGCATTTATCTTCTGTATCTGTCTCCTATACTTGTCCAGCTTACATTTTTGATATGTGTCAAACCTCCATTTCTTCCCCTTCTATGTAAACAACTTTTCTCTTTTATTACCTATTCTAAGTTTTTTTTACCTTTAGTGTCTTCTGCTCCCTCTTCCTCCTTCCTCTGCGGTGTGCTGACCTAACCACGCCATTCTGATAGACAGTACTGGTTATACAAGGCTCCTACAAGATCCCTGTAAGACCAAATCTGTTTCCATGAATAACTCTGCATATGTATATTAGGTCAGCATTGTTCAATGCTCCCTAGGGGCCCTGTATAACAGTACTGTTTTTGTGAGTGACACCGACCACATCTGTTATCTGATGCCGTCTATGTGAGCAGCCATCTATGTGACCATGGCCCGGAGGGGGTAACGTAAAGGAGGGTGGCCTTGCTGGACACCCCACTTTAAGTCACCTTGGTGCATGCCCTATAAGAGTTCACAGCAAACGGCCCTGGTGCTAGATTAAGCAGGAAGCTGGGGAAGTAAAGGAGGATCAATATAAAGACCATAATAGGTAAGTATTATAATATAAACTATTTGGGCATAAAAATTACTGTGCTCCTATACCCATAGTTTTTATGCTCTTAAAAATGTGGGCTCTGGGCCAGATCCAGAATTATACCAGAGGCCATTTTCTGCCCTGTGTGAGGAAAATTGCCGTATTGCATTCCTACGCCTAGGCGCCCAATAGATTTCCTGCACATATCTGTATCCTCATGACAGAAGCCTTTGTGATGGCAGGGCAGGACGACCCACTTTGCGTACAATACAACATAATGCACCAGCCACTTCACCCTAAAGAGAGGGTGCAAGGAACAGAAGTCCTGTATGTGCGTGGGGAGTGTTCTCCCCTAATATATACAGAACTTAGGATCTTACTTTCGGATCTCTGCTGCTGTTGTGGAGATGGTATGCTCACAGCGGCAGTGGAATTAAGTACTCAGATCTCTGTGTTTATCAGGGGCATCAGAAGATTGTTAGCTGGGGAGGGCAAGAGATTATTTCATTTTGGTGACACCTCCCCCCTAGTCATTTGTAAGCTTTGTATGTCATTTTTATTTTATGGGAAAGTAGATAGATCTGCACATGTCTCCATACTTCATTAAATTGACACAGTGGAAGGAGGAGGAGCATGGGCAGTCCTGCAAGTCTATATGACTGAAAGTCTACCAGTAACCTGTTGGCCAGCCAGTGCCCAGTGTACTTAATTATTGGTGGCCAGCAGATTACTGAAAAGTCTGAGTGACTATTTCACCAGAACGCTTCTGCTCTCCCATGGATGGCATTCGCATTTGGAGAGGGTCATAAGTGTCCTTAAGTTGCGATACCAACATTCTAACACCTAGGGATCTCCCTCTGAAAAGAATATTAGACCTGATCCAGGCCTCTGTGCATGTTCCGTACACATGGAGATCTGAAAGTCCACATGTGACAGATAGGTGAACTTCTGTGTTTCTCTCCTCTCGCGTATGGATCTGCTTCCATCTTCACCATCAACTGCATGTCTATCTTTGCCTCCCTTGTGGGGATTATGCATGCGGATGTACAGAAACGCCCCCGTTGGATGGATCTCCTTGCGTGCAAGTTCTGTATGCAAGAAGATCCGTTGCGCACTTCATTCCAACCTCTGAAAACTGCCGTAAATCCTGATCCAGCCCATAGTCAACATACCCATATTGCCATTGAAATTTTGCAATGGGACTTAGTAATTCCAAGCTCCGCAAACAGTATGTGAAGGCCTTCTGCCTTGCTTCCTTCTTCAGGAAAAAATTTATCTAGTCTCAACATGACTATTAATGTACTTATTAACAATAACTGCAAAGCAATTAAAAGGAAATATGACATCAATCAGAATTAAAAAAAAACGATTCACTAAATATCTCAGGTAGCATCTTAAATATATTTTTACCAGTAACTGACAATCTTTATTAAAGTTCAGTAAAACAAACCTACAGTTTCCAGAGAAAGCTAATATAGTTATATAGATGGAAATGAGCATATAAGTATTTAAACATATGGGACCTGATTCAGAGATTTAAAATAAGAGAGGAAAATTACTCTTGGGCTAAACCATTGTGATTGCAGGGGAGTCATAGTTCATCTGCTGCAAAGAGTATTAAAATTGAGAAGTGGCATTTCTTCTCTTAAGACTAAATACCAGTGTGATAGTAAAGCTGGTCAGTATCTGTGTGCAGTAGGCAATTCAAAGATATATCCCTGCATGCAAAGAATACAATAACTTAACTCCCCCTGAAATCAACATGGTTTTCCCAGGTGTAACTTTCCGCTCTTAGGACCTGATTCACACTTAAGAATCTTCTTAAAATAAGAACTTAAAGTCACTCCTGGGCAAAACCATGTTGTTTTCGGGGGGAGTCAATTCTTTCTGATCTAATTTTCTTAAATGTTTGAATTTTTAAAGCTGTAGGTTTGCACCTCCTTTACAATGGGAGTTTATGTGTCTGGTTATTTATAGCCTGTGCATAGTTCATTTTGTATATAAATTGCTTACTGAAAACAGATACTGACCAGCTTTACTATTACACTGTTATTTAGACTTGGGCTGGGAAATATCACCTCTCAACACTAGTACTGTTTGGAACAGATGAAATAGGACTCCTCTGAAATCAACATGGTTTAGCCCAAGAGTGACTTTAAGTTCTTATTTTAAGAAGATTCTTAAGTGTGAATCAGGTCCTAAATATCAAGCTCCTTCTTAAGTCAGAATCAGGCCGAATGACCGCAAAAGGTTTAGTGGAATTCAAACTGCAACATAATGGAACAAATTCCAAATACAATGAGAAATTGACGCTCTCAATTACTCTACAATAATATATATGCACAAAAGAAAGGTAAAGGAAGTGTGCTAGTTATGGTGAGCAATCTGTGTTTATTTTAATGTACATTGTGAAATATAAAGTAAAATGTACAACTACCAATTGTAGTGGTAAACTTTTCTGTATTGGTCCTAAAATTGTTCCTAACCAATCCTCTGCATATATGCAGACAGGCCCAGTCTACTTCAGTGTTTGGTGGCAGACTGGGTTGGGGGACAGGGGGAACATGTGGGGAAAGAAGGAGAAAGAGGGGTACAACAAAGGTAAGTGGAGGGGAAAATAAAGTTATAGAGGCTGGACAAATAAAAAGGGGCAGTAATAAAAGCTGGATACATATAAAGGGGCATTAATGTAGCTGGACACATATAAAGGAGCAGTAATAAAGGCTGGATATTCAAGGGGCAGAAATGGAGGCTGGACACTTAACCAAGGAGCAAAAATGGGGGCTGGACACATAACCAAAGGGGTAGAAGTAGAGGCTGGACACTTAAACAAGGGGTAGAAATGGGGGATTTGGACACATAACCATGGGCAGAAATGGGAATGGGGCATAACCAAGGGAGAGAAATTAATGACTTGGCATATATAAAAGGGGCAGAAAAGGGTATCTAGACACTTACAAGGGGCAGAAATTGGTTGCTGGGCACATATGCAGGTGGCAGAAATGTATATCTGGACACATACAAGGGTCAGAAATGTAGACTGGAGACACAAACAGGGTGCAGAAGTGGAAGCTGGACTCGGAAGTGGGTGACTTGGCCCATATTCAAGGGCAAAAATGGATAGCAAACAAGGGACAGAAATGGATGGCTGGAATCATGTCAGGGAAACACAGGACTGAAGAAAAGGATGGCTGGAGGCAGAGAGGAGCAAGAAAGTGTGTATTGTATTATGATGTAGTTTTTATTGCATACGTAAACTTTGTATGGTGGTCACTAGTATGTTGTCTGTGTTGTACGTATATAACTGGGTCACTATAACTGTGATATAAAATTGTGTAATACATGCTTGTCCCACTGAGCTGTGAAGCAGTCTGTAAGTGCAGCTGATGCCATAGTATATTTGCAGGGCATAGTGTTAAAACTATCCTCTGAGTCTTTGAATATGTGATGGTCCCAATCACAATATCCCCCTGGTGCCCCCATGCCCCAGTCTGACACTGCCTGTAGGACCAAATAGTTTTCCATGAAACACGTGGTTGCATCACATATCAGTTCAGTCTATGCGTGGACTTTGTGGCCTTAATAGACCACCAGGGAGGCAGCCATAAAACACCTGATGGAGGGGAGGCTTCCTATACACTGAATCACCAATGAAATACTGTTAACTCTAAGGACAAACCATTAACTTATGGGCTACTGCTGTTGGCTTGTTCCTCAGGCAAAAATATCAGTTTAATGCAAAGTTACAGAGTTTGCATTTTCCAAAAATATGCTTCAGAGACGCCGGCCCGTATTCAGACCACCGGATACATTGCATATACGTCCGGTGTTTCCCAAAATTTGATACTGCGCATGCATAGTAATTTTTTTTACGTAATCTACGTATCTTTTCGTTATGTAGATTGCGTATATGCGGTCTTTAAAACCGCATATATGCAATCTACGTAATGAAAAGATGTGTAGATTACGTAAAAAAAATTAGTATACATGCGCAGTATCAAATTTCGGGAAACGCCGGACGTATATGCAATACGTCCAGTGATCTGAATACGGGCCACCATCTGCTCAGCGGTTGCAGTCTCCGGTCCGATGGCTCGCTTTGCAAAATAGAGACAGCCGAAAGTTACTTTTCAGCTGTCTCTATTTCGAATAGGGAGCCATTTTAGATTTTTTTAATGAATGGGTGAGTGTGCCGATCAGCATACCCACCCATTCATTTTCTCAGACCTGTCGGATGACAGCTATGGAGAGGTGAGTAACCTCTCCGGGGCATTTTATTATTAGGGGGGGTTAGGTTTAGACGCTTAGGAAGGGAGGGTTAGGGTTAGGACCATACAAGGGGAGGGTTAGGGTCAGGCTGCGGGGAAGGGGGTATTAAGGTTAGGCTATCGAGGAGGGAGTATTAGGGTCAGGCTAGGGAGAAGGGAGGATTAGGGTAAAGGAAGGTAAGGGTTAGAGTTAGAATTAAGGGAAGGGTTGGGGTTAGTTTAGATTCCTACCTTAGCTTTTACGACTAGGTCTGTGGCTCTACGGCCACAGACTTAGTCGTAACGGGGCTTCTCCGCCCCCGACCCCTCATTTACACGGCCATCATAAATGAAGGGTCAGCCCCTTCTGTTTAAGTACTGACATACATACTAATATACATAACGTATATTAGTACTTATGCTGTCGAAACATCTGGCGCGTGCATGCGCAGATGTTCCAACACAGGGGACTTACACAACTGACTTACATAAGTCCCCTGTTAGCCGTAGGTCGGGATCTGGACCAGAGTCCCAAATTTGGGTTATATATCATGTATTTTTAAATTGCAAGCTCACTCACCGCTGAGGTCCCCAAGTCTCCAAAACAGCCACTCTGAGACAGCGCCCCCTGTCAGCCGCTATCCAAGACACGCTTTAAAGCAAACACACAAAATGGTGGTTGTTCAAATCACTTTTTGAATTAATATAGAGCAGGTGCTGCAGGGATCCAGGAGTCACAATTTGATGAAACTCCAAAGCAGTGGACCTGATCCAGAATGAATAGCCGATTCCGTGCGTTAGCCTCCGTTGCGTGTGGAATGGATTTACATTCCCTGTAACCAACCTGCATGAAACTCTGCAAGTGCTGAACACTAGTTTATACATAAGGACTTATCCAATCCCTTGCTGTACGATTTGCATGCCAATCCTCACCCACCATACGTGTCTCATATTCATTGTGAGATCTCTCACCCAGCATGTGGATAAAGACTGATCAGAATAGACTGATAGGAGACTAATGTACATAGCACCCGAATTTGGGATTTGTCGGGACTTCCGGGCCTACAACTTTATGGGTGATTTGAATTATGTTGTCCCAGAACTGGGAGATTTTAGAGCAGCCCCACCAGATATGCGCCATCGTGCCCATGGCTTGATTACATCTCCAGCATTCTGCTTGGGGTAGGAAGGAGTGGAGAAGTTGCGGGGTCCTGTACCATCTTGTCTGGATTTTAATCTGGGTCTCTGTGACCACAAGGCTATGGGAACAAGCCAGAGTGGTTTGAAAGATACGACTCCACTCTTCCTCTGTGGGGGGTTCTGAAAGGTCCTAGTGCCACGCCTCTACATATCTGGGATGGCCTGAAAATTTGGTCACTAGTAGCATTTTATAAAGAACGGAAATCAGGTGTCTCGGGGGAGGCATAGTGGAAGCCAAAGTTTCAAAGGGCGTTAGCGCTCTTTTGTAATGGAGCCTATGAGGGGAGCTAGAGAGGAAGTGGCGTAATTGTGTGTAAGCCCATATTTTGGTAGGGGGTAGGGAAATTTAGACTGTAGGTCTGGGAAGGAGAGTAAGGGGAACCTTTGTGTAGTAAGTGATGCGCTCTGGTGAGACCCACTCTGGTCCAGGTGGAGAGAGATCCGAGTTTTAGACCCGGGAGAAAATCTGGGTTAAAGGTAAGCGGAGTGAGAGGGGAATGCCGTGAACTGATGGAATCCTTTCTTCTCATGTTTTTCCACACTTCCAGGGTTGGAGTTATGGTCGGGTGTATTAACTTGGGGAAGGAAGGAAGCCATGGGAGGAGCTGCAACGGTGTCTGCACACATTGGACCTTGAGGTCTACCCATTGTTTGGTGGAGGAGCGAGCCAAACAGTCTACTACTCTCTGTAAGAGAGCCGCTGTGTAATAAGTAGAGAGACATGGGGCCTGAAGACCTCCCAATTTTTAGGACACAATAAGACATCCCACCCCATACAAAATTCGTTAGTAGGAATTGGGCATATTTAAAGAACGAAGGGGGAAGAGCAATTGGAAGCATTTGAAATAAATAGAGGCATCTGGGTAGGATGTTCATTTTTAGAACATTCAAACATTCAGCCACGAGAGTTTCCATAAGGACGTCTGCAGGTCAGCCCGCAACTCCGTCAACAACGGTAGATAATTCAGATTGTATAAATTTTCACTAGAGCTAGATATATTCACCCCCAGGTAATTTATATGTGAAGGTTTCCACGGAAAGTGAAACTGGTTTTCAATAGCTGAACGGGTGGAATCATCGACATGGATCCCCAGAGCGAGCGATTTAGAGCTATTTATTTTAAAATTAGACAGTTCCCCAAACCGTGTGAACTCTTTCATTAGTGCAGGAGGGTGGACAATGGGTCAGTGGCGAAGGTCAGGACGTCGTCCGTGAATAGTGCCATCTTGGTCTTCCGTTCACCTACCTTTATACCCCTGATCTCCGAACAGAGACCAAGGGGGAGAGTGGGCACCCCTGCCGTGTGCCATTCGTATTATGGACAGTGTCGGAGAGAGTACTGTTGATGCGAAGTTTCGCTGAGGGGGATTTATATTATCTTCTCAAGGAAGGGAGGACCCAGGCTCAGGCATTCTAATACTTCATATATGAAGTCCCACTCTACCCGATCAAAGTCCTTTTCGGCATCTGTCGATAATAGCACAAGGGGAACTTCGCGAGAGAGAGCTTGATGGATCAGACTAATAGCTCTATTAGTGTTGTCCCTGGCCTCGCGGCCCAGGACAAAGCCCACCTGGTCACTATGTATAATCTCTGGCAGGAAACCCTGAAATCTATTGGCTATAAGTTTAGCCAATAGTTTTAGGTCTATGTTGAGTAAAGATATGGGCCGATAGCTTTCACACCTGGCCGGGTCCTTACCCTCCTTGGGAATAAGGGATATGTGCGCCTCAAGTTGGAGAAGGGTGAGGAATCTGAGACTGCGTTAAACGCCTTGAGGAGGATTAGAAGAAGAGGCAATTGGAAAGTCTTATAAAAAGTGGTTGTGAACCCATCAGGACCCGGGCTCTTCCCAGATGGGGAGGACTTAACAGCTGCCTCCAGTTCTAAAAGGGTGAAGGGGGCATTCAGAGCCTCCCTGTTCTCTTGAGACAATTGAGGGCAGTCACAGTCTCGTAGGTAGTCAGAAATTTGGGTCTTGCGTAGGGGGTGTCATGGTAAGGAGAATGTGATTGAAGGTTGTAGAGTTTTGAAAAGAATCGGTGGAATGTTTTTGCAATGTCTTTGTCAAGTGAGAGTTTCTGTCCATGATGATCTGTGAGAGATAAATGAGCGCTGTGCACATAAGGCCCTAGCAAGCATCTTCCCTGGCCTATTGCCCCATTGGAAGAATTTATTTCTACACTTGCGATAGGCTAGACTTATTCTATCGTAGCCCTAGTTTGTGTAAGTTCATGTAAAACTGTTGGAGAAAGAGTGTCACGATTCTAAGTCAATTATTTTAGTCAGGAGCTGCAATCTCTATGTGCTTTTTGTTTTTTGTTTTTTAAGATACAATCCCACTGGATGCACTGCCCCCGGATCACACATTTGAGTGCTTCCCAGACTATTACAGGGGAAGTGTCGTCAGTAGTGTTGTGTTCAATATACTCCACAAGCGTCGCCTCCAGTTGGGCCTTGCAATATGGGTCCTGTACTAGACGTTCATTGAACCGCCAGGTCCAAGCCTTGGGGGGGAGAGTCAGGAAGGGATAACGGCCCAGATCCAGAACAGCCCAGATCCAGAACTACGATGGCTGGCGTTAAGACACTACTAACCACAGCGCATTGGCATAGTTCTGGACCAGGCCCAACGTCTCTAAGAGCGAGGAATGGTCAGACCACGTCATTGGGCCAATGAACGCGTCAGATAAGAGGTGAAGATGGGCATGTCCTATCATTATATAGTCTATTCTTGTATAAGAGTCGAATGTATGGGAATAATAAGTATAGTCTTTGTCATCTGGGTGGAGTAATCTCCAGGCATCAACAAGTTGGGCGTCATGGAATAAGCATCTCATCTGCCTCTGTGCTTTGAGCGGATGCCTCCCCGAAGCGCGTAACAAGTCAAGGTAAGGGTCAAAAGTCCAGTTAAGGTTGCCCCCAAAAATAACAATACTCTCTTTATCATTTCCAATTGATCTAGAATTTTTGTTGTAAAGGAGAGCTGGTCTGCGTTGGGGGCATAAGCATTCACAAATGTGAAGGATTGGTTACGAAATTTACCCCTAACCTCTGCCATTACCTATTTTCACAGCAACGGGCTCAAATAGTATAAACCGCTGCGAGAACACTATGGCCACTCCCTTTGACTTACTATCTGCGTTATTGTTGAAAAAGGTCAGGGGGTCGCCTCTTCCCTGACATGGGTTTCTTGGATGAGCGCCACTTCCACCCTCCTTGTCCGTAGGGTATGAAAGAGATTGGAACGTCGCTCTGGGGTGTTGAGGCCTCTTACATTAAGAGATAAAATCTTGAACTTATCTGGAGATGCACCCATCAGGATGGGTTAAACTTTAGAGAACCAGACCCTGTGACACCGGTGCAGCTCCTCAATTTCTCCCAACTGGATAGGAGATACCATGGCTTTACTATAGGGGGGTAAAAAGAAGGGAAGGAGGGAGGGGGAAGAAAAAGAAAGCACAGAAGACACAATACAATCAACATATGATAATACGTAAATGATATGTGGAAGTCCCAGGCCATTATAGACCCAGGAACAAGATTCTGCATCAAAGGACATGGTGGACTGTGTGGACACCATGCACTAACTCATAAGAGCGGAGACAGTAACAGGGGTACTAAAGAATTCCAACTTACTGTATGTTTATCACTAAATGGTGAATAACTTAATACCAAACCTCCCAACTGGAGGTTTTGGAGAACAGTTATGCAAACTAAAGAACCAGAATTAAACCTAGTTTTACCGCTATCAAGCTAAAGGGCCACCTAACTCATCTTTGGCTATGAACGATTAAGGAGACTGGGATAGGTAGTCCAGAGTAAATATCAGAACCATCAGTCTCTCTGTAGGCAACTAGGAGAGTTTACCATCGAGTGAAAGTTCAGCTTAGAAGACCACGGGTGTGTACCCTCGGTGTTGGCTTTCAAGTGGTTGTCTGGCTAGAGCACGGGTCTTCATCTGGAGTGTTGGCTCTTCGCTTTAGGTGCAGAGCTACTACGCATGTGTAGTAACTATTTTACGCTATCTACGTAACATTTCGTTATATAGATAACGCATGCGGAGTAGCTCTGCACCTAAAAATATGCTCGTAAGAAGAAAAAATCTCACGTGAGCATCCGGTCCATAGTCAAGTAACCCATAACGACACATTCATACCATACTTTAAATACAAATTTGCAACTGCAGATTTAACTGAAGATGACATTACTTTGTACACTGTAGGTTTCATGAACTAATATAGGAGCAACTACTGTGCAAGCTACTAGTGTCATATCAAAGCTTGACGTTTGTTGTAACCTTGTTGATATGAGCAGAAAAATAACTATTGTCATTGCTATACAACAGCTGTTCTACTAGCAGTATTTCTTCTTACAGATACAGTATTGGGCAGTTAAGCAGGAGAGACAATGAACATTGGGAAAGATGTGTTTTATTCTCTTCCTGTGCAATTATATTTTTTTTAAAGATACGATTAGTGTAAGTTTTGTAAAGGAAAGGAGCTGTGTTGATTAAAATGGGCTATTTATTCCTGTGCTAGTGTTTTAGGAATTATGAAATTGAATTTGAGTCAACAAATAACTAACACTTCTATCTCTATATTTAACATACAGTGTTGCAAATAGGATGTCTTAAAAATGAAACAGTTATGCGTCCATAACATCAACAATCTCAATAATCCTCCACCCCCTCACATGACCTCTCTAATCTTCACCCTCCAACACACTGATCCTGATGATCCTTCCAGTCCTGTACACAATCGCAGTGTAATCCTCCCTGCTCTCAAGGTTTTGTATTCTAAATCAGTCAGTTCCTTGTGCCTCAGTAATAAGTTTTCTCTACCCCTCCACTTTCTCCCACGATGTACATCTAAAAAGTATCACACTTTTTATTTTAATCCAATTTAATGATAGGTAATGATGGAAAATAAAAACAACACTTTCTCAAGTGCAGGACTGTCATCTGAAGTAAGCAGAGACAAGGGACCGCATTCAAGTACGATTAGACGCTCATAAGTTCATACGTACAGAATGCGTATGAATTGGCAGTACACTGCCCTCGCACACAACTTATGAGCTCAGAACCCTACCTTAAATGTTATGTTAAAATGGGGCAGGTGTGTCATACAGAATCTTATATGAGGCCCTTTTTGTACGATTTACATATATCCCCCCCATCCACCATGCGGCTCGTGAGACCCCACCATATAAGTCAAGAACTGCATGGAATACAGCATCTATCATGCTGCATTGCAATGTTTATTAGGCATCTGTGCACATGCGCAATATGAACGGACGGTGTGCCTACACATTTGCTATACGTAAAGACCCTGGATCTGATTCAGACTTAAGAAGGAGCTTGAAATTAAAACAGGAAAGTTACTCCTGGGCTAAACCATGTTAATTGCAGGGGAGTCATATTTCATCTGTTGCAAACAGTATTAGAGTTGAGAGGTGATGTTTCCTATCCCAAGTCTAAATAACAGTGTGATAGTAAAGCTGGTCAGTATCTGTGTGCAGTAACCAATTCAAAGATATATCCCTGCATGCAAAGAATACAATTAACTGGACTCCCCCTGAATGCAACATGGTTTAGCCCAGGAGTAACTTTCCTCTCTTAGGGCCGTATTCAGAGCTCCAGCCGCAATGCAATTGAGGCCGGAGTTTTGCGAAATGTGCTACTGTGCATGAGCAGTAATTTTGTAACGTAATCTACATTACTTCTTGCAACGTAGATTGCGTATACGCGGTATATATGGCTGCAGGGAGAGAAACCCCCTGTCAGACAGTACCCCCTCCTGTCTGCACCTGGGGTTAACCACACCCCAGTTCTTTTTCATACTACACCGCTGCCTGTAGGTGGCCCAATAACAGCAATATATACATCTGGGACCAGATCCTGGCTTGAGATCTGGCAGTCCGCATGGTAGATGGGAGTGAACTCCCCTGTTACACCCTTCTCTCCTGTAGACTTTAGGTGACTTACACTGCCATAAGGCAACCTTAAATCACCCATGAAGATCAGTGGTCTTTATGACCGCTGATTTGCATGTAATCACTAACATCGGCATACTCTCCCATTCATTTTTGGAAGCGCTGCTGGTCCTGCCAGAGGAGAGGTGAGTAACCTCTCCGGGGACTTTTAGTGTTAGGGGGAGGGCAATGGAAGAGGAGGGTTAGGGTACTGATCAGGCTGCAGGGAAGGAAGGGTCAGGGTCAGGCTGCGAGGAAAGGAGTGTTAGGGTAAAAGAAGGGGAGGGTTAGGGTAAGGAATAGGGAATGGGCTGGGGATACTTACCATTTGGAGCACCGTGTTCAGGTGCTCCAGGGATTAATTGCTTTGCCTCTTTGAGGCAGAAGCAATCTATTTCCCAGCCAGTTCAGAACTATCGAAATAGGGCCGTTCGCGACAGGGACCCACACCCCTCTAAAACCCACTCCTGCTGTATAGTTTAAATGCCATATGGAGTTTAGGAGGGTGGATGGAATGCACTGCCCTTAGTTCCATACGCTTGGAGATCCATTACAGAAATCTGGCATAGCTGTTAAAGTAACTGAATTCCACATGCTAAATGCGGCAGTATGGATCCGGTCATTAGGGCACATAAATAATATACTGACACTTGCTGTTGGCACATGTTCTGGAGATATGATAACTGATATACACTTTTCAAAATGAGCTAGATAAAAGAAACTGCAAAAATATAATGAAGGTAATTGTAACAACACAGCCAGATCTGGAGACCTAGGGACAGGTGCAGAGAGAATATTTCCATGACAAAAAGGTACACATACAATGGCACCTATGTACATTGCATGATATTACTAACTCCTGTCTATGTCTATATGGACCATATCCAGACTTCCTGCAAGGGGGCTTTTTCTGATCACTAGGATGCTCTGGTGCTTCTTTCCCGGGATGGATCTGTAACAGCATGAAGATGACACATATGTACAAGATAAAGCCATATCATTTGCAGATGGATAGTGGCAAGTGCAAATAGCAAACAGTGATGATGGTCACTGCCTCTAGTGTATTATGAGTGTGTTACATGCTGCTGCAAACCTTTATTCCCTCGTGGTTCATGCAGATCCTAGCTGTTGCTAGGCAATCACTATTCTGCTCTCACTGCTAGCTGGCTTGCAAATAGGTTGTAGGTCGTGCTTATCATCCATGACTCAGACCAACCAGAGCTTGAAGGCTTGCCTGCCTCTCCAGCTCTGATTGGCTTTTCTATAGTTAAAAACTCCAACAGAGAGATCTTTACCTTGCCTGTGATATGTTATGCTCTAGCCATTGTCTGTTTGCCTGCTTTAGTTCAGACAGGTATTTGTCCTGTTTATGCTCTTGTCTCGCTCTTCTGATTTACTGCTGTTAACCCTTCATTGGTTAAACGTACGTTAGAAGGGGCTGAACCTTCGTGTAAGCATGCAATATCCATTTTGTGTTTGTGTTTACTGTTTGGGAGCAAAGACTTTAAGAGGTGTCTCCTGAGGTAAGTTTGGCTCTCAACTTAAAAACATATATACATGACCCAACATTGGGACTCTCATTGTTAGAGTTAAGACCACCATATGTAGAAAGGCCTTGACGCTGGCTGATCATATATTTGCGCAAATATGTGTACCGGACATTTCTGCGGTTTATTTTACAGATAGATGGTATAGTCTGTTACTGGTTTATGGCAGTATTGCTGGGCATTCTCTATTCTATGTGTATGTTACAGATAAAATGGTATAGTCTGTTATGGTTAATGGCAGTAATGCTGGGGCATTTTCTTTCCTGTGTTTCTGTGGCTAGCAGATTAACCCCTGCCTTTCATGCACCTGTTTGCACTTACCTATAAATTGATTGAGTAATTTCCATTTTGTGTTTGTAATATCCCCTCCATACAGGCGGGGATAGGCATTCAAATGAAGGGTCGGGGAAGCCCAGATACCCATTGATCAGCATCCCTACGTACGCAGATCAATGTGTAAAAGTTAAGATAGGGTTCTGGACATGTAAGTGTCAAGAATTTCTATTGATAGAGGGGAGTGATGGGGGCATGCATTTCCCTCTATTTTGTGTAATTTCAGACCCCCGCACGCATGTAAAGGGAGCGGGCATCTGGATCTGGCCCTTTGTCTGTGTCTGCGTTTTGATTTCTGCTCCACTTTGTCTGACGGTTCTGGTCTGTTTTTTCTTTCCTGCGGATTCAATTGTCAGCTACGGGTTTCTTAGGTTTATCTCTTTTAACCATTGCTGTACACTATCTCCTGTGGTTCTCCTTGGCCTGTCTAGAATGAGCCTGTCCTTGTTTATCTTTCTTTTGTGTTCTCACTTTACCTCTGTATTGTGCCCACCAGTACCTATCCCAGTCCATCCCTGTAACCTGTATTTTTGGATACAATCCTTGTCTGTTGTTTCCAGTTCTAGTCTGCCTCATGTCCTGGGTCTGTCCTTCCTGGATACCAGCTGGTCCAGGTGTCCATGTCCAACCGGTTAATCTTGTTCTCCGTCGAGTCCAGTTCATCTCTGTTCTGTCTGTTGATTTATCCAATGTGGTGTACCTACTCCAAAACCCACATTGCTACACCAGAAGCCACACAACATGCTGGGTGCCTGTCTCACTAGTCTGTCTTCACCCTGAGGCTCCAGGAAACACCAAGCTCCAATTTAGACCCTGCATCCTGGTGTTTGGTTTATCCCACATGTATGTAACAGAATGATTGCCTATTTGCAAATACTTCATGCCAATTGGGCACATATTATACTACATATTTTGTTAATACAGGACATATGTTTACCAATAAACAAATGGTTTAAGATATCCGTGACCGTATTCACACTTAAGTGCAGAATCTCTGTGAGTATTTTTACGATCAGTTAAACTGCGCATGCCCAGAACCCAAATATACATACGGAAATCATGGCTGACTGATTCACAAACACAGACGTCTGACTTAGCACTGACGCGCGCATCGGCACAGAAAAAGTCCTGAATGCGTGGCTAGAGGGGCAAGACTCTTAATGCAAATGAGCTGCACACGGGCTACTAATGTACAGTATGGGCGTTCCAACAGAGTTGCAAGTAAAAGTGCTTTATGTAAACTAATGCACAGGAAAAGTTAAGGTAGCCCTTGACCACATCTAAGTTGATGAATCATATTATTTAGTGTGAATCCATTCGTCATCACTTACTTAGCTGAGGCCACACCTGCTGCATGCTTTAAATCAACAGATGTTTTTTGAAATGAAACAAAGGCTAATTTTTTAAAATCCTATGCTGATTTTACATTTTGCACAAGACTTTAACCTTGTAAAGGCAGCCATTTTTTGGTTTTATTTTTTTAAGGTTTTTGTTCCCTTTAAATTTTGTGACCAAACACCATTACATTTACTTATTTAACTGTATTGGTTGTTTGTGTTGTTTATCTTGTTTTCATTTTTAAAATGTTTATGAAACTCTCCCTATGTAGTGGATTATTGTATTTATAACTTCATGGAGGATGAATTTATGTATTTTTTTTAAGTATGTCATGATTTTTTGTATTTTTTAAAGCTACTTTTGTTTACATATGTTAATGAGAGTACTTACTGTGTTTAAAACAAAAAAAAAATATTTACTTTTCAGAATCGTAATCAGTGCATTAAGTTTTGCTTCTTTGAATCAAAACCAATTTTAAGCACCTAAACACATGACTGATTCATAGCTAATGAATTCTGCACGTACCTAAATAAAAGCAGCAAAGACCTACATATTTACGTAGCACTCCCGACACAGGGGAAGTGGTTAATTGGGTTCTTTATTTTCTCTGAATCTGTATTGTGGATTTTTGACGTTTATTTAGGTAAGTTCACTATTTCACTATTAACTGTGAATCAGATCCACTGCAATGCAGCTGATGTCAGTCTTGCATATTTTATGTACCCTATACTGGAGTTCTGCATAGGGTTGAATACTCCTTTTGAGTAACTCTGCATCCAGCCCTTGTACAACACCTGAAACTCCCCCTGGATACTTAGCAGTTTATTCTGCAACACCAGAAACTTGTTCTTCTCTCTACTGGAAGTTACCTACGTGATACGGACAGCAATTTAGTGCAATGGCTGTATACCATCCACTGGTGATTCAGTCTCCGTAAAGAAAATACTATTTATGAAATACAGACTGTTAAAAGTTCATTTGTATTTTTCGTCAACTTACCCATTCATTATTTTCGACACCAGGCACTCGCAGCAGACCCAACGGCGCACCACACAAGAGATTACTGTATAGGGGGACTCTTAGGGTTAGACTGAGGGGAGGGGAATTTTAGGCTTAGGCTGTGGGGAAGGGAGTCTTAGGGTCAGGCTGCGTGGAGGAGAGGGTTAGAGTCAGGCTGTGGGGAGAAGAGGGTTATGGTAATGGAAGGGGAGGGTTAGGGTTAGGGTAAGGATTAGGATATGGGTTTGGGATAGTTAAATACTTACCATTCTCTGCTGTCATTTCGTCCTGGGGATGATCGATTGCTTTTCCTCGGCTAGTCAGAAATTCCAAACAAGCTGGTAGAAAACGGTTCTTTCGGAAAAGGGCGATTGTAACCGCCAACCTACACCCCATCTACTGGCATCTTTTTCTATGCAACCGGTTTATTTAAAAATGATCAGCCTTTTTCAGTCACTTTAGGAAACAATTTATTTAGGAGGTGCCTAGAAATGGCTACACGCCCTCACAAAAGGATATTCCATTTTGTGTTACTCAACATAGCTAGGTTCAGAGAAAACCAAGAAACCAATACACAGACTCCAAAATGAAAGGTTCATTGGGCAGTGCACATTTGTACCAATGAAGCCCTTTTATAACGTAACATGTTGACAGTGACCTGGGCAGCATATGAGGGCTTAAAAATATAGGTTAAGATTGCACATTTTGTCAAAAGGAAGAAGTAAATGCATTTCCAGGTTTATGGCTCAGGGGGAACCACATTATAAACCAGTAACAAACTCTACTGTTCTATCTGTAAAATAAAACACAGAAATGTTCGTTACACATATTTGTACAAATATGCGATAAGCCACCAGCCACCGTCAAGGCCTTTCTGTGGCAAGTGGATTAACCCCCGCCTTTCACGCACCTGTTTAACATTTACCTATAAATTGATTGAGCAGCTTCCATTCTGGTTTTATTCTGTT
>WWET01000188.1:849855-868277 GCA_011038615.1 Limnodynastes dumerilii | reverse complement strand
ACATGATGGGGATATGACATGCCATGAATAGGAAATGGCTGAAAGAGGCTGGAGAGAAATGAATGGGCAATATTTTTCCCTTTTTTATGACAGGTTTTAGACTAGTATTTATATATTTATGCAACTAATTATATATAGCATAGAACAGTTACTTACAACTGCACTTAGGCATTCTTAAAAAACACAATGTAATCCTTCCCTTGAGCCTACTGTAAGCAAAGAAATAAAAAAAAAAAGTTCAATTAACATTCTAGTAAATAATTGATTTATTGACACTAGTGCATAGACCCTATGGATTGTTCAGCATGCTGAGGTACACATTACATATGATGGGTAATAGTTCTTCCTAGAGACCTCCAGCCTTTTCTCCTGTACTCTGCTTCTGCTCCCTGTCATATTACTTAGCAAGCACAGACTATAATTATGTTTCTGTATCACCATCAATCTGAAATTGGAAATGCATGATGGATTAGCACTGATGTGAGCTCTCCCTATGTTCGCAAGGCCTCAAGCACTTGGCTGCTGTCTTCGGTTGCCGGAAAGGTGAGCTAAGGCCAATTCTAGGAAATCTCAAGAATATTACATTTATCATCTTTCATTATCAAATTTAAAAACCTACTATGTATTAAAATGAAATAATATGTTGCCAGTCTGCAAGATGAATTCTAAACTATCTTGAATGTTGTATTGCACAAATAAAGTTTAGGTAGCTTGTAGAGCTTCATTTGTTGGAAGCTGGCAATCAATGCTAGGTCATCAGTGGCAGATATATGGTGAACCTGTGGAGATATATGTACCATAGGGTCCACATCCATACTGAAAGCATGGTGCGCTATCATGAGCACTTGTGAAATGTGTGGGCGTTCTGCTCCTAAAGAGTGGAAAACGCTTGTACTGTGTCCGGACCAGTCCTATAAGGATATTTGTGCACATTTCATTTTTGTGCTGTATTTTGTGGGGCTTCGCAAGAAACCAGTCTACCACAAAGGATTTAGATTTTCTGACATTCGCGATCTAGGTGTATGGCAGATGGGGCTTTTCAGCAATGGGTAAGGGTGCATTTAAATACATTGGACCAGATCCAGTGTTTGAAACGAGGAAAACAGATGGAAATTCAAATCTGGGTAAAACCGTATTGGGGCGGATCCAGAATTGCACATCCGTCCTTTGTTAGACTAAAGCGCAGCAGAATTTCTACACATGCTCAGAACAGGCTGAAAACGGGAGCGGGTACAGAAAGTCGTCTGCAGTGCTTCCCTTGCGCCTGTCTGCGCATCCGTGGGCTGTGGGCTAGTTGAATGGGGTGTTCCATGATATGAAAATGAGAAAAGGGCCATTTTACTCAGTAGCAGTAGCTGTGTAAGGTACCTGCGCTTCCATAAAAAAAAGGTATAATTAACTGTTTAAAGGACAGTTATTTATGCCAGAATAGCAGCGGAATGCCACTCTATGCTCAGGCATTTAATGTTGAAAGAATTTAAAGGGGGGTTTTAAGACTGAAAATAGTTAAACAAAAAAAACCCCATTCAAAACATAGCAAAGTGGCAGAGGCTGATGACCCACAGCCTCTGTGCATATGGTTCCATCTGCACTTTCCCTTTTCACTACGTCCTATCCAGAGCAACTCTGGATCCGATGTACAATGCTTGTGCGTTCCGCTGGAGTAAAAACTCTGGACCAGCTCCATTGAATTCATAGCCCAAATCTAAATAACAGTTGTTTAAAAGTAAGGCAGATAGCTGTGTTAAATAAGAAGTGAAGCATTCTCCCTGCCTGCAAAGCAATTCAAATTAATTTAATTTTTTTTTCCACCTGTTTTTTTTTCATACTCTGGAACTGATCTGATGCATACTATGATTAATTCATTAATAAATAAACAATTGTGACATGTTTAAGTCTATTTATCTCTGGACCCTCTAATTATACAATTTTGGCAGATACAAATACTGACTTTTACCAGGAAAATCACTGTTGGTGTTGGCTACTGTTGCTACTTACATTCCAGTACTCCTTCAGTATCTGATCTCAATAGCAGTGGTACAGAGACAGACTCCAGCAATGCTTCTGAAGTGACCGATGACTCTTCTGTGCTTCTCTGCACTGGTGAAGGTAGGATGACATCACCACCAGTGCAGAGGGCGGAGGATGGGGATACACCCCATGGGTAGGACAAGAAACCTCCTCTAGTGGTTCAGTTGTATCTCTTTAGCTGTAAAATGTTGGAGGGCATGGATCTACATCTACCTGACCTTTGTTGCAAATATGAAGGATGACAATGGTATTGCATGTATTATGAAAGTTGGGAGGGTTTCAGGGAAGTATAACTGATAATACAACCAAATACTTGTTTGCCTGTTCCTTTTTGAGCCGACACAGATGTAAACCCTCATAAAGCAACTCTTTTTAAGGACTATGGGGCTGATTCAGAGCTACACTTACCTTTTCTTAGGTGCAAGTGTAGACCTGAACAATACCATGTTAAGCTGCAAGGGGAGGCAATGAACAATAAACTGTGAAAGCAGAATTAAAACTGAGAGATGAAGTTTCTTAGCATAACCCTAATTTATAGATTAAACATAAAGCTATGCAGTATTTGAGTTCTATGTGCAAAGGTAAAGTATCTTCTTTGCATGAAAAATAATTTAAATTAATTAGCTCTCCTTACTGTGCAGAATGGTTTAGCGGATCAGGACACCTGTTTTGCCCTTACTCCCAAACTCTGGATCAGCCCCTATATGTTTCTGTTCTCTCAGTGGATGAAGCTATGGTAAGGGATCAAAATGCTGGAATTAGTCCAGAAACATTTGCAAAAGGTTTAGTGCATAGTGTGGTGTTGGCTCACTGCCAGATGGCACCATCATCAGGCAGATTAGTAAATGACACAGCTTCTGCTCTTACTCATCTCATAGCACTATAGGAAGCAGACATTTCAAACAAGTAGCAGGTTCAATGACCATTTACACTGCTCATTGTAATGAAGCCTGCAGTAAGACTAGATATGTTATGGACGTTACTGCTGCAGTTACTTATCATAATCCTGGTTAATGGTTTCAGTATTTATTTTGTAACAGTGAACCAGATCCTAAGATCAAAGCACACTGGATTTAGTCATTTTGAATTTTATTATTTATAAATTAAGTATATAATATATTGTGTAAACAAAGTGTTTATTTTTACTTCTAAATAGTTTCTTATTAGTGCAGCATTATACTTGCCGCAAGCGAACAGTACAAACAGCTATATGACTGGGTTCTGATGCAGACGCCTGGTTTGAAAACAGCAATTAAACCCCAATGGCAATAATCTTGTAACTGTATGTATAGACAGAGTAACTATAATTATGTTTTGTATACTGTGTTGTGCAACTTTAGGAAGTAGTTGAATTAATCTAAAATACTTCACCTAAAATTTTATTCTGTTTCCATAGATTAAACTCCCCCACCCTACAGTGTAATGTGTCTACACCTGTTTTGTCCTTACCATAAAGCTCTGGATTAACCCCTCACTATCTTTGTTTTCTCTACATAGTAATCAGCAAATTCCTCATTTACACTGATATTTCCGCAGGCATGGTAATGCAGACTTCCTTATCAATAAGCCTAGCACATAACCCAAGATATCTTACCATGTGGTGGCTCCCCTCTGTGCAAAGATCCAACCTAAGCCCAGGATGGGTCCAGTTTCAATGACCTGAATCTAATGAATGCAAGCTGTTTCTCTGCAGCTGTTATAGAATGGTTTTCCTCTCCTTGCATTACCATATTTATTTTATAGCTTCAATGCTGATTTTTAGGTGTGTTTAAAGAGCATGTACTCATGGGAAAAGTGGGATCAGATGTGTAAGAAATGTCAAAAGCAGCATTTGCCAGGTTACCTGTACCTACTAATTAAAATAGCAGAATTATTTAGATGCATGGGGCTGAGCCAGTGTTGCCCTTACACCTTCTCTTTAAGGTTAAACAGGTGTAAGTGTGGACCTAAGAAATTCCATGTTAAAATGCAAGGGGAGGCAAATTTATGATGTGAAAGCAGAATTAGAACAGAGAGGTGAAGTTTATCAGCTGAACTTTGTTTTATAGGTTAAACATAAAGCTATGCAGTATGTGAGATCTATGTGCAAAGGTAAAGTATTCTCCCTGCATGCAAAATAATTCAAATGAATTAGCACCCCTTACTTTGCAACATGGTTCAGCTGAGCTGTGCACTTATACCTGTTTTGCCCTTACTCCTAAACTCTGGATCAGCCCCTATAACTTTGATACTGGGTACAGTTGGTTTTTTTATTTATCCATTTTTGTCTCTGGTCCTACTTCAGTACCTTTTATCTCCCAGCGTCCAGGATAGAAATGTGTTTGACTCTGCTTCAGGCTTGGTTCTTTGCGGTACCCTTACGTAACAGACTGCCTTGGCTATCAGCTTGTCATACTAAAGGGGAGGATCTGAGAGCTGCAAAGTCTTAATCTCCTTGTTGTGGTCCCTGGTTACTATCAAAAGGTTACCTCTATGCTGCTAGCACTAACCTTTTCTTTTACATGGAATCTGCTATTTCTGGATCTTACTTTGTGACACAAGGTAAACTTTATAGCTTTTTCACTTTGAGTGTCACATCTCTTTCACCAGTATCTTTGCCACTGTGATGCATAATGCTGTCTGTTAGGTCAAACTCTTCACTCACATGTGGTGGAAATTGTTGGTCACTTGCCAGGTTTCAAAAGAAAGCTTGAAGAACTTTTGATAACCCTTCAGCGAAAAGCCTGAAGGTTGACTGCTGTCTGAGTGCAGGCACGCTACAGTTCATAAACAGGGGGTGTAATCCCTGAGCCACTGTTTTCTAAAAGAAATAGATAATACAGTTCATTGAGTTGAATTATAATAAGGCTCCTAAGCTCCCGAATCACCTTGAAATAGTATTTATAAATGTTAAATAATGCATCTTACTACACCTTATAAGCACCCCATTGCTTTAGGTGTTACAGCTGACATTACATTCTAAACAACCCTATACCATTGTGTCAAGCATGAAGTAGTTGCAGCGGGTTTCAGGTGACACAGGTACAGCACAGCTGAGCCCTTTACACAATCCCCCCAGCTTAAGGGTCTGTGACAGTGAGGGAGAAATCCAGGCAGGGATAGATCAATAAAAAGCCACCAAAGAAAGGAAAGGCCCTGTGATGGTTGTGGGAAATGGCAAAGATTGAAAATTGTACTGTATGGACAGGGTGGTTGGAGCACCAGGAATCTGTCCCAATGGCTGGTTCTGCTGGTAAGGACCAGCCACCAGTGAGTTACATAATGTAGGGCTGGTCACTGATAGATCAAGGTTGCATTAGGTAGCCTGCACCCACCTCCATGTGGGGTTTGCGGTGCATCCTCATCTGCTAATATATACAATTTATACATGGTCTAAAATATATCATAAAATATAATTTTGTTTATGTTAGGATTTTTTTCGGCACTTCTTTATCTTTGCGGCCCCCTGCTGCAGAGGCCGCCGGCTACGCTAGTAGTTTCTCCAGCAGAGGGCGCGCGCATGCTCCGCCGGTGCTGCAGCTGTGGCGTGTGTGTGTGTGTGTGTCCGGGACACACACACCACATGTGTGTCTCTCCGTCCCCAATGTCCGTCCCCTTCGTGTCCCCAATGTCCCCAATGCCGTGTCATGTCCGGCCTCCAGAGGCTCCCGCCGCCGCCGCCAAACAGTCCGTCCCGGTCCCCGTCCGTCTCCCCCTCCCTTTCGTGTCCCAGCACTGCCCGTGCTGCCCCCAGAGAGAGAGAGAGAATTGGGGGGAAAAAAATAAAAAATTACGGAACTTGCGGGGATACGTAAGTTACGTAGCGGGGGCCGCAAAGATAAAGAAGTACCTTTTTTTTCTGTGTTTCATGTTACTGTTACTCTATTTTTTTTTATTACTGGTTACAAATTCTGGACGATTGCTGTAAAACTTTTTCCAGAATAGACGTGGATCTTAATGAGATGTTATATTTAGAATTTTCCCTTTCAAGTAGTATTGTATAAATTTTCTATGAAATATGTCTTACACTAGAGAATATTACATGCTGGTTGTTTTCAGTATGAAGTAGGGATGCATCATGGAGGCATTCAGAAATATGCATTTTATGTCTTCGGATGAACTCGTGTAGCACAAAAATTCCGTCTGCATATTATTAATATTAAAAGCATTTCTTTTGGATCATAAGTTAAACGCCATAGCAGCTGGAACCGAATTTGCCATTGAAGTAGTATTAGAAAAATGTATGGGCCTAATTCAATTCGCATCGCATGCGTGAATAACTCTGGTGCGAAGCTAATGGCGCTTGTTTTTCGGCAAAGATTTTTGTGCAGGTCTCATAGAGGTGCGCATAAAAATCAGCTACCGTAATAGATGGGAAAATGCGCAGCGCTAATTTTTTCCCATCTATTGCGGTGCGTATTACTAATTGAATTAGGCCCAATGAATCTAGTAAAATAGTGAAATGCTTATATCATGGACTGATGGGTTAGGGCATTCGCTCTGGGTTCCCAGGGACGTGATAGTGGTTCAGTGGAGTAATGAAAGCTGGATGACTTACTAGAATGGACTAGACAGGACTTGAATATTATTGACTTGACCTGAACCAGGACTGGTACTGGACTACACAAGCTTGACTTGACTTGACCTGGACTGGATCAGGACTGGTACTGGACTAAACAAGCTTGACTTGACCTGGACTGGATTAGGACGGGTCTTGAGACTGGAACTGGACTTGACAGTCTTGACTAAACCTGGACTGGACAAGCTTGACTTGACCTTGACTGGACCAGGACTGGAACTGGACTTGACAGTCTTGACTAAACCCAGACTGGACCAGTACTGAAACTGGACAGAACAAACTTGACTTGACTTAGACTGGAACTGGACTAGACAAGCTTGACTTGGACTGGATCTGGACTAGACAAGCTTGACTTGACCTGAACTGGAACTGGACTGGATAGTTTTGACTAAACCTGGACTGGACTGGAGCTGGACTAAACCTGGACTGGACAAGCTTGACTTGACCTAGACTTGATAGTCTTGACTAAACTGGACCTGGACTTTATCTTGGACGGACTTTACTTGAATTGACTTGACAGGCTTTACTGAGAATTGCTGCAGCGCTACTCAGAAAGCAACCAGGCACCTTGAGTGAACAAGTTGTTCTGGCCCAGGTTACACTGTGCTGCTGATTTAATTAGGGCGCCTCAGGCCAGGATTGGATAGCCGGGTCATGTGATTCCTAGAGCTGGACTCCAGTTGGCTGGGATGCATCAGGTGACTAGATCCAACATGACAGCACCCATGCATCAGGGGATGCCGAAGCTTGGCGCCAGGACCACACCGCCAGGGGACCAGAGGCTGGACGAGAGGCACAGCTAGAGAACACCGATGACAAGCCCGTGTTCCGTGACAGCTAGAAAATGCACATTGATGTTTTGCTAGAGGTGTTTTTTCTGAAATCGGGATCTAAACAACGCTTTTGACATCTGTTTAGAAATAGAGTTAATGGGGTAGTCTGTGTTTTGCAGATATTTTTGCATAAGTTGGAGCTATGTTTGCTTGACACTACTTTAAGATTTCCTCACTGTCTCCATTCAAAATGAAAGAATTTACTCTACTACTACTTACCCCCCTCCTATAGCGCAGAAGCGCTTCTGCTTACTGCCACATCCCACCTCACAATCTGAATTTTTTGTAGAATGGGGATCTTTATCGATCCTGGTAACACGTGCATTTGCCACTTGCCAAGTAAGGACATTTTCCAACCAGACAACATCCCCTTAAATAAAGTTGGTCTGGTACAATGGACCTGATTCATAATTAAGCATCTGTGGCTTTCTAGGTAAGGGACAAAGGTAAGGTAATGTAAGAAGGGACAAACTGCACATGCGTGGTAACTTAATGTACACAATCTACGTTGGACTTAAGAATGGGGCGGCTCTGAGTCACCATTATGAACCTAGTTAATTTAGGTTCATAGTGACTTATGAATGAAGGGGCGTTCCAGGACAAATTAAGAACAAAGGACTATATTCACAGATCAGGATGAGTTAGGTGTGGCAGTTTCCACACCTAACTCATCTGACCTGCCCCCCCCCCAACCCACCCCTGTTTTTAGAAACCTTATGGCACTTGAGTATCATAGGGTTTCCTTAATTAACCATTCATATTTTCTTTCTTAAGAAGTTAAATAGGAATGGTGGTCCCTTCCCTATTTTCTTATCGGTTAATCCCTCCCCCGCCAAATCTTCTTTAAAAAAAAAAAGGACAAAAGACCGCCGTGATACGCCTCTTCCTTCTTAAATTTCTTTAAGGCCCGCATTTACACAATCTATGTACCTAAATGGTATGTAGATTGCGTAAATGACCTACTACGCAAGCACCAGATTCTTAAGCCTGAATACGGTCCAAAGATAAGAGTGGGTAGAGGGAGCCATTTAAATGAGGAATTCTGGGCACGGTTATACAACAACCTTTCTAATTTGCCGATATTCGCACACAACTACGAATCTAAAGATAAGGTAGCCCTATGGCATTCGTAAGTCGGGTAAAAAGCTAATAACCGAGGGCATGTCAGGGGAGTCGGCATGCTAATTGGGTGTGTAAAATTAAGAACCTAAAGTGTGCATACAGTCCAATGTCACTAGAATACATTTAACCAAACATTTGTACACAACTTTTGTCACATCCTGGCCATCTCATCATCTTAAATAGGAAATTAGATTTTCCAGTCCAGTGTGTTTGAGTCTCTTAGGATCCTGTGTAGAACAGCCCAGTTTAGATACTTGTGTGGCAGTGCCCACAGGGTCGTAACTAAAGGCGCGTGTTAAGGGCAGTCGCCTAGAGCGCGGGACTGAAGTGGGGCACCATTAAGTTAACTTTTAAGGTTAAACTGTTTACTAATTCAGTGTTTGAGGTGCCATGTTTCCTGTTTACCACAGTGCTAAAATTTCTACTTACAGCTCTGAGTGTCCCAATTATTAAACATATTTCAACCATCCCTTACCACATTCCAAATTCTTATTACTTTGTCACACACATTCTGATTGTACACAACACTTTGGTAACTGTCTGTCTACAATTAATGTTATTATCCTATGAGAACATCTGATAAAGCTGTTATTTTCAAAGGGGTATGTGAAATAAATCATAAAAGATCGGTTCCTGAATTAAGAAGGTTTGCACACATGTAAGTTCATTTGGATGGAATAGACTTATGTGTGTGTGTAATCCGAGAGTCTGGGCGTGCAAGGCTAGTACACTTCCCTCACATGCACAGATCTTCCATACTCCAAACCCTACCTTAAATCTTATGCACCCTCCTTACATAAAATAGGGTGGGAGCGTAGGGCTGCATCACACATAAGGGCTTAGCCAAAGATCCTGCCTGTCACCATGCATACACCAGGTCACAGCCCGCCGTCAGAGCCTGTTATGTATTTGAAGACAGCATCTATCATGCTGTGTTATGCCTCATACCATATGCATGCACAGTAACATTGAGCAGGGTACTTAAGTGTACAAACCCTCTTGTTATTAATTCAGGATCCAGTCCAAGGTGGCAAAACCTGTGATTTTTAACCGTAATATTTAATAACTTGTATGGAGACAAAACTCTCCAAACTATTTCCTTGCAACCTATTACATCTAACCTTCAGTGTACATTCTATACAGCCTACTCCTTGTGTTTGCTTTATGAATGCTATCCGTAAACACTTAGTTTATAAAAATAAAGTGTAATTACCAACTTTAATGTTGTCAGTGATAACACGGTGAAAAATTTAATATTAGGTATAAAATAATTGCCTTTGTTAATGCTGTTGGTAAAGGTGATGTAATGATATGTAAAAGATAATTATTTTCATTAATGCTGTTGGCAGTAGTGATGTAATGATATGTAGAGGATAATTACCTTCATTAATGCTTTTGGCAGTAATGATGCAGTGCACAATATAACATTGATTAAATAATAATTTGGTTTATGTATTGAATGTTTTTACAGTAAAGTAGTGTATTTAATATTACTAAAGCTTCCTTGTAAATGATAACTTCAGATATTACCTTTTAGTTTATTTATTTGTTTATTTAATGGTACAAGTGTTTAGTTTAAGTTTTAGCTGTTCATATACAAACAGTTCACATGTGTGAGGCCTTAGAAGCAATTTTACTGTTCACTGGATGTTCTGGGCAGATTGTTAGCTTTCACTTGTCATAACCAACATAAGAAATTGAGCTAAATATGTCACTAATAATAACTGATGTGGGATTTGTATTGTTATCATTGTTAAGGGATAAGGTATCAACATTTTTTTCAATGTGTATTTATGACATTTAGTCTCCTAAGAGGAGAATGGAGAGCAGAACGTTCTCTACTGGAACTGTCATTTCCAGAGGGTGACATAACTGCTCCAAGCCTTGCATTAATTTAGTGAGATATAGGTATTTCAGGATATGTGCTAGGAACAGTGTTTCCATCAATTTCCCTACTACTGATGAGACTCACTGGTCGGTAGTTTGATGCTTTTTTCCTACTTCCACTTTTATGCAGTGGGATGACATTTGCTATTTTCCAATCCTGGAATCATCCCAGTTATTCGTGACTGGTTGAATAATTCAGTTAATGGTTTTGCCAGCACCCCTCTAAGCTCTTTTAGTATCCTCGGATGTATCCCATCTGGTCCCATTGATCCACTTTCAGCTTTGAAAGTCCTTTTAATACCTGCTCCTCATTGAAAGTAGTAATAATTTCCCCCAGTGTATTAATAGTCTTCCCATTTAAAAGTGGACCCTTCCCCTCTCTTTCTTTTGTGAATATTGAACAGAAATACGTGTTAAGATGATCTGCCATAGCCCTTTCACCCTCAACAAGAATCCCACTCTCTGTTTTGAGCCTTACGATACCCTCCTTATTTTTTTTAACTTTCATTTATATAACCAAAAAAGCTTTTGTCTCCGTTTTGTATCAAGTGGGCCAGTTTTTCCTCAGTTTGTGCCTTTGCTGCTCTGATAACCTTTTTGCCTCCTTCTGTTTTGCAAAATACTTCTCCTTGTCATCATTATTTTGAGTTTGCTTATAATTCCGAAAGGCTATCTTTTTTGCTTTCACTATTGTAACTACCTCTTTAGTAAACCACATTGGCTTTCTTTTTCAGGGTTTTTCCTAACTTACCTTATACACAGGTCTGTTGCGGTTAATAATGCATTTTTCAAATTTCCCCACTGCTCCTGTACTCCTATCATATGCCTCCACTCCGCCAACGAATCACTTACACATTTCCCCATTTCTACAAAATCCGCCTTCCTAAAGTCTAGCACCCTGGTCTTTGTGTGGCACTTGTCTCTCTGTCATTATACTAAGCCACACTGCTTGATGGTCACTGGATCCTAGGTTCTCACCCACACTTACTTCCGAGATTCTGTCACCATTTGTAAGTACCAAATCTAAGATGATATCTTTGCAAGTGGGCTTTCTCACCAGTTGCTTAAGGGCCACTCCCTGTAATGAAATTAAAGTGTCCACCCCTTGAATGTACGTATTTTGTCTGAGTTCCGCTTTCCAAACCCTACCTTAACTTTTGGCCGTGTAACCACTGTCATCCGCACACGTACGGATGGGCAACACGGACTTATGCAGCTAAGCACACCCATACTGTAACCTTTACATGAAAACCCCCCCTGCCTACATTGCGTATTTTAGACGTAGTTTTGCCACATGTAAAATTGGCACGCTCACACGTACGAATTTACGCAACAAATACGTGAATGACCCATACTCTCAGTTTCGTTCCGTAACGTAGCTTATCAACTGTCGTGCGCATGCGCAGTACATGCATAAAAGCGATTTTACGTGTCCGCCAGGTGTAAATTCGCACACAAGCGTAGTTCTGGATCTGGGCCATTGCTCTGAGAGGTTGCATTATGAATCTCTTATTCTTCAGTTTATTATTATTATTGCTAGATATTTTTATATTGCTTTTTAGGGTTTCTTTTCCATTAGTTGCTGAGGCTATACTATCTGTCATAATCAACTGGCCATACGACATTTCTTGGTTTGGGGAGCAGCTATTTTTATTAATTGTATCACTGCCCCCCTCTCCTAGTTTAAATGGTTTCTAATAAAGCATTCCAACTGCTCACTTAGAATATCTGTTCCCACAGAAGATGGGTGCAAACCATCACAGTTACGTAGTTTTCGTCTTACGTACGTTGTTTAAAGAATTAAGCTAGTACGTATGCGTAGTAACTTATTTACGCTATCTTCTTACCATTTCTGTACGTAGATTGCTTAAGTGCGGTCTAAAGAGTGTGGGGCGTGTTAAGCAACTTCCACACTATCCTGATCCTAGAGCCTCCACCATATTATGCGATAACAGTGCCGTAGTCTTAAGGTAGTCTTAATCCTTTGTTGGATTTCCATGCGAGCAAGGGGAGTGGTCTTTACTCACCCATAATGAAGTCTGGATACAGCCGGGATGGTCTATTACTATTACAAAGTATTATCACAATCTCATAACATCTACTAGACACAGAAACAGACCATTACATAAATTAAACTCTGCCACCGTAAAAAGGCGCACATAACCAATCCAATTTTGTTCTCACAGTATTTATATGTAATCTCCCCTCTTTCAATTTTTTTCATTAAAAATCAGACACACATTCAGTTCACAGAAGTGTATCTAGGATATATAAAGCTTTCATATAATCTTAGCATAAAAGAGAATCTTTTAGGGATCAATATGGAACCGTGGCATTATCCTTTTAATAGTGGAAATAACAGTAAGCAGATGGACTTGTCCTTTTCTTATCTAGTCCTGAGAGATATACTATTATATTATCACACTTCTGCTGATAAGGCTGTCCCAATTCAAACTACAATATTAGGTTCCACTTGGTTTTCTTTTTAACTCTGTAGAGCATGTGCCAGGTTTTAAAAAAAGCCCATGAGATCATAGCATTCTTCTGTATCTAAATGTTCCTTTTGAGTACTCTGGAATAAGTTGGCTTAGACAATAACTAGTCACTAGTAGCAATCTGATATACTCATTTTCTTTCGTCTTGGTTTAAAGCATTGGTTATATTATATATTATAAAAGAATAAAGGGCCTGTTTTTTTATATCTTAATTTCATTGCCATTTGTAGCTATCTTGGTAACCAAAAAATAAAATCTAGATCAGATTCAGACTTACAACGCTACTGCGTTCGGAGCTCAATGCCAGATTTTTGCTGGATCCAGCCTTCCGTACGGGCAAGGGGAAGCCACTCCTCATACAGATGATGATCCAAGGACACTACCTCTAAAGTTCCACAGCAACTTCACTTAAAATGCACTACTTACAAAAAGTGGGTGTTTTCACATCACAATGACGGTAGTAAAGCGTAGTGTGTATGCTTTTCTAACCTTGCTTCAGACTATTCCCCTTGTTCCTGTAGTAGGGCTGAATTGGTGTGGGGGTTGAAGATAACATTGCAGCAGGGGGTCATGGGACAGAGTCACATTAATATCTTATGTAGTGTGTACGGTGTCATCAAGCAGCTGATTGGCACTTTAGATGGTAAGTAAAAATCTTATGAAGGCATCAGATCTTTCCAAAACGACTAGTGTGGACCCAGCTTTTCTTTTGTCTGACAAATTTCAGGTGTTCGTTCTAAGTTAATGCACACTGTGACAAACTCTAATTTATCAACTGCCACAAGGCCTGTGCCTTATTTCCAACTTATTTATGTATTACATCTTGCCCTTATTACATAGAAAGTGACGGCAGATGGCCCATCCAGTCTGCCCAGTTGTTTATTTAAAACTATACTGACCCTAAACCTTACCCTCAATTTAGTTCACGATTTAGGATATCCTTTTATGGATCCCAAGCATGTTTACAGTGTTCTACTGTGTTAGCCTCAACCACCTCAGATGGGAGGTTATTCCACTTATCTATCACCCTTTCAGTGAAGTAATTTTTACGCACATTTCCTCTGATTCTACCACCCTCCAGTTTATATTCATGCCCTCACGTTCTATTACACCTCTTCCTTTGAAAAATGCCACTTTCCTCTAGTTGCTCACAACCCTTGATATAGTTGAAAGCTGCTATCATATCCCCCCTCCCTTCACTGCTCCAAGCTATACATGTATAGTTCCTCTAGCCTTTCTTGGTATGATTTGTGACACAGGCCATGGACCATTTTAGTTGCTCTTCTTTGCACAGTCTGTAATGTATTTATGTCTTTCTGGAGATATGGCCTCCAGAACTAAACACAGTAATCTAGGTGAGGTTGTACCAATGATTTATAAAGGGGCATCACTACTTCTCTCTTTCTGCTACTAATTCCTCTCCCTATGCAACCAAGCATCTGACTTGCCTTTTACATTGCTTGGCTACCTTTTAAGTCACATGAAATAATGACTCCCAGATCCCTTTCCTCCTCAGTAGTTTTTAATGTAGTGCCATTAATGATATACTGAGCTTTTGAGTTTTTTTTGCCCAAAGTGCATGATTTTGCATTTTTTGGCATTAAACTGCAGTTGCCACACTCTTAACCATTCCTCCAGTCTACCTAGATCATCCCTCATTTTGTGTTCTTCTCCTGTTGTGTCTACCGTGTTACATATCTTTGTGTCATCTGCAAAAAGGCATATTTTCACCTCAACCTATAAAAATATTAAATAGCACTGGTCTTGGGGTACCCCACTGGTTACCTAACTATCCCCATAAGGTATTCATTTTACTACAACCCTCTGTTATCTATCCTGTAACCAATTACCGGATCCAGACTCCCACACATTTTCTGTATGTGAGGAGGTCTGTACGTCCACGAGAGAGCGGAGTGCACGCCCCCTGTCACTCCCCTCTCTCGTGTGGGCTTTATGGCAGCTTACACTGCCTTAACCCTGCCCTAACTCAGTAGTGTGGATCAGTGGTCCGTATAACCTGTGATCCGCAGAAGTGTGGGAGCCCCCTCCCACACTGTACACTTTGCATGCTATCCGCCCGTTTGCTTTAGCGGGTGGAGGGGAAGCACGGCCCATTTCCTCTTACTATAGTAACCCTAGCATAACATCTGGATTCCCCTTTCCTGCCCTCAGGTTACCTCAGCACCTCATGTTCTACATTACCTATTGTAGTGCACTCCAGCCCTCCAAATACAGCATATGAGTTCTGCAAGGGCACAGCTTGTGCAATGTGTCCTTGTGCAACTGGAACCTTTTTACCAGCATTCTTCATCATAGTCCACCCAGTACACCTCCTGGGAACTCTCTGAGGCAATGGTGGCATCAAGGATGGGTGTGGGTCCCCGTTGTGAATGGCCCTATTTCAATAGAGCCGTTCGGACCCAGCCAGTTCTTAACTGGCACGGAAAATGATTGTCTGTCTGTGCCTCAAAGAGGCATAGCAATCGATCCTGGAGCACCAAATGCAGTGCTCCAGACTGTATGAAAGCATTCTATCCCCAACCCTCTCCCTATCCTTACCTCAACCCTCCCCGCAACCGGACCCTAACCCCCCTTCCCTGCAGCCTGATTCTATCCCTAACCCTCCCCTTCCATGGCCCTAACCCTAAGTCTTCCTTACCCAGAACCTAACCCTAAATCGCCTCTCCAATGGTCCAGCAGGCGTCGCTTTCATAAAAAAAAATCTAAAATGGCTATCATTCGAAATAGAGACAGCCAAAAAGGAACTTTAGGCTGTCTCTACTTCGCAATGACAGCCATCGGTGCAGAGACCGATTAAGGATACAGACATCCTGCATATCTCACCTTGCATTCTAGATATGTCATCCCGCAAAAAAGACATTTTCTGACAAATTGGACAACACCAAATTGTTTCAAAACCACTGCAATGCACAAGACATTCTAGAAGATTTTTTTCCACTTAAAATCAGAAAACTTCACTACAATAACAATTCACACAAATAATTTAAATGGGCGCAAATCCAGCCCTAATCCAGTTCTAACTCCAGTAACAACTCCTAGATGCTTAGAAAATCAGGCAGTAAAAACCAGACAGGTTACACCTTTGTAGATTTAGGAGCTGATCCAAAAAATGAAATGAAAATGAGCACTGCGCATGGAGCACGCACAGAAAGATTGGCGCAAGTGTACCCATCCGTCTGTGTTTGCATCTGACCTACCTGCGCCTCTGGAAAGGATATTCAAATGAGAAAAGGGGCGTTTAAAAACTCCGTGCAGTACAGTCGGGTAGCTGCTTAACAAGCCCTATGCTTACACCATCCCTGGGATGGTGTAAGCGTAAGGAGCAGCTCACCGGAGCTGCGAAAAAAAAAGAGAACACGAGAACCACAAGTGCCAGCATGCTCTGCCAGCCAGGGCCCGCAGAACTAGTTACATGTCCCCACAAAAAAAAAAAACACAGTGCTGTCCCCAAAAAGTATGAAAATATGGCCAAAGTACATATAAAAATTTCTAGAAAACATGCTTACCTGCTCTGATGGGGGTCTGGTCTTGCATGCTTTTAGTCCGGGGGTGTCCATGGCAAAAAACAAAACCCTTCTGCTATGACGCAAACTATGTCATGCAAGCAGGACATCCCGGCGATAATGACAGGTTCACTATCCTTGGGTCATATTTATACCCTTTGGACAGTGCCAGAATTATCGTGAGAACCGAGAATTCTGACACTGTCCAAAGGTCATTGGCGCTATATTTGCCCCAGTACCTTTCAGTCTTCTGTCTTCCTCCTTGCTCCTCTGCAGTGCACTGGCTGACTAATAGTAAAGCATGACATTACTATTACCTGTAGATACTGTGGTCCTAAATATCATTCACATTATTCTGGGCACCAGGTCCAAATTTCTGACGTCTGACTTTAACAGACCGTGATTTATGGTTTTTTGTTGTTGTTTTTGGTTATTTTCTAGAATGTATTCCTTTTGAAAGATTGCTACCATTCTTTGTATATCTGTGTAACAGTACACAGCGCAAATTATAGATGTCAGATGATTGTAGTGTGCTTAATTCCCACTTGTACTTCACTCATTACTGTGAAAGAGCACTATTCAATTTTCATAAGATGATAAATTGTAATCACTGTTACTGCTAAAAAAGATCTATAGATCGTTTGTAAAGTAGTCCTTCTGGCCTGTGTCAGGGAAAGACATAGAAAGACTTTTCACATTTAACACATACACATGTAGAGAACTGAATGCATTACAGCAAATTTTATGTTTGCCTGACAGTCGACCAGTGTCAGATAGAGGAGCTGAAAAGGGAAGTATCTGAGAGATGTGGAATCCCCTGCCAAAAGTGGAAGCTTTTATAAAAGGCCTTTAAAAGAGCAGAATGGGCTCCTCTTCACTACACACTGGCGAATCGCCTGGAAACCAGTCTTCTCTTACCAAAGCCGACTATCCAGAATAAGTGCTATCTGAATAATAAAACCAAATGAATTAGCATTCAGAGAAGCTGTAGGCACTGCATGTGTGTCTGTATGCCCAGGGTGTATGGTCATTCTTAATCAACAAGTACTGTAAGTACAGAGAAAGGTGTCAAGCCCAAAATACATAAATCTATAAGAACACAATATCTTGCATCCACATTGGATTTCACTTTATTTGTTTGCTTAAACCCAGACTATTTCCTATATAAATGTTTTTATTATTTAAAGGATATTCAGTAAAATAGTATGTGATTAACTAAAAGGTCCTTATATAAAAAGCTGTTTACTTATCTATCACACTCATCAGCCAAGAAGCACCAAAGATAAATATCAAAGCACTCTTATATAAGTATATGTAGAGTATCTGACAAATACAACTTTAAAACATCCATGGATAAAAACAAAGAGAAAAAATCATACATAAAAAAACCAAAACCAAAAATAAATTAAATAAAAACAAAATATAGTAATAAAAAAAAGATATCTGCCAAAAAGTGAATAAAAAGTAACGTCTAGCCTTCACTTTTTTTTTGTCATATTTATTCATGGATATGTCAAGAATACATTATTTTACAGTACAAAGAACAATAATTTCCTCTGCTTCTGAAAATCTGCATACATTTTTTTTGCATTCGTAATGCTTGGTCAGTCTTGTGCCAAGACTTTACTTCAGAACTGTTTTAGGACTCCTTGAGGAACTGCCAACCAGTTAATCCTTTTCTCTCTGAGGCAGATAACTGTTATTAAACCCATTCCACCAGGGCTTCTACACTTCTTTGATTTCACAATGTCTTTGATCATGACTGACCTGAAATAGAAAGACTGCTTCAAAGAATCTGTGTGAAGAAAGACTAACAATGGAAAATTAGAGACCATTTCTCTAAGAGAAGTGAGAAAAGTTGTTGAAGTGATACGAAAATCTAAGTAACCAGTACGCAAAATTCACAACTATATTTTCTCACATCTATATGTAAGATTTGTATTTTATTCTTTTTATATTATTATTATTATTT
>WWET01000188.1:821789-835170 GCA_011038615.1 Limnodynastes dumerilii | reverse complement strand
AATTAGAATAGAATCAGGGAGATTACCAAATACTTCAGGGAGTCAGGGAGATCACCCAATCTTCAGGGAGTCTCCCTGATATTCAGGGAGAGTTGGCAACTATGATGTAAAGCTATTTGGTGAGGGGAACTAAGGACTGGGGAAACTATGCTGCAGCTGATTAACAAGATTCTTTCATTACATCTTGGCCTCCATGAAATTGTCCATCTCCATAGACCTCAATGGATGAAATTAGAATCAGGGAGATTACCAAATACTTCAGGGAGTCAGGGAGATCACCCAATCTTCAGGGAGTCTCCCTGATATTCAGGGAGAGTTGGCAACTATGATGTAAAGCTATTTGGTGAGGGGAACTAAGGACTCTCCTGGGGAAACTAAAACACATAGAAGCCCAAAAGTCATTAAGAGACAGTTACTAGAGGAATTAAAGTCACTTCAGATTATTCCAGCTACTTCTCAATAAATGGAGCACACAACTATCATCTGACCACTCACATTCAAACATCTTTTTAAATAACTGATGGATGAAGTTCAATTAAACAGTATCACTGTTAAATGCTTTTAATACTTAATAATACTTTAATACTTTAATAATGCTGTACGTTGGATGCAGGTTTAAGCGAGAATAAGCTTACCTTTTAAATATTTTATGTAACTATGTGCAGAAATATTTTCTAATACTGTGTGTTTATATGTCCAAATCCATAAGGAGTTTATGACAGAGTTAAAACTGCTAAGCTGTTAATGTCAGCTCCATTTACTCTATTGTGCTTTTATCTGTCAGTGTAATATGCTTATTTTACAGGAAGAAGCTTTTGGTACCTCCTGGGCTGAGAGCAGATGCTGAGCTTAGCTTTCACTTCAGGAATCAGATCTATCCAATCCAATTTTTTTCCTCTTTGAGGAATTGATAAACACACAGTAAAACCTTATGACAAGGTTCCCCAGTGCATTAGCCAAACCCATACAGAAAGGAATTAAATCCCTTGGACTTGCTGACTTGTTTGTAACATGTAAACTGTTTTAAAAGGACAATAACATCAACATATTTTTCCATGAAATATCACTAGTATAGTAGACTGTATTTACCATACAAGATATATTGTGATGCAGATAGAAATATTCTGGAGCTAGATAAATGAATAATAAATATATTTACATAACATTTTTTAGTAGACCTATAAGTAATGAAAATCCTTATACTTGCAATGTTTCATGAGTAGGCAGGCTGACAAATTTTATCTTCAGAAAACTGTCCAAGGCTGGCCATATACTGTGTGATTATCTGGTGACTCAATGGTGGGATAATCGCATGTTTGCTCTACATGCGATTATCTGCTAAACCCTGTTTTTGCCTATTTATCAGCTGTAGCTGTTAATCTCTCAGGTACTATACACTGTGTGATAATGTGTCCGATCTAGGGATCATACAGTGTATGACTGGCTATAGTCCAATGTTAGACACTCAAAGAAGGTGCTTTTCATTCCCTTGCATTGGAAGACACATGCTATTGCTTTCTGCGCACATCACAAATGCTGATTGTAAAGCAATCTGTATGATCCATCAACTCACCATTCTTAAAATGACAGTAAGGCCATTTAATGGGTGGAGAGACTATTTTATGTCCCATTCATCTGAAATCCATACAAACCAGAAGACTGGTCTGCTAATCGCCCTCAGAGATGCTTGGATGCTGAAGTGGCTACTAAATAGCATTGAAAGTTATGAAGGCTACATGCTTCAATGAACAACTAAGCATTGTTGTCTTATTAACAGAAGTCAAAGTTTTTTGAAAATAAAATCCAAATCAATCTCAAGGCTTATATCTGACACCATTCGTCATTATTAGACCTGGTCTTTATCCCCCAAAAACATCTCCTTTGTCTTTGAAAATAGATCAAATCTAAGTATTTTAAACAGTATTCCAACAAATTCACAGCAGCCCAGTAATATATATACATTTTACATGTTATTCAAGATGTTTCTCCCTCATCTCATCTCCACCTAGACCTTTTATCTGCTTTTAGTAACAGCTGCAGGGGTGCCCTTATTTCTAAATAAAGGCAAGACACTCATTTGATCTCATAAAACCTTTATTTGATTTTATACTAAAGATCATTGGACGTCCATGGACTTCACTGAAAACAAATTCCAAACTGTGACCCATTTTTCCTATTTTAAGAATATAAATCATTACATGTATTAAACTGGACGTTTGCAAATTGCCTCTAAATCGCTGGCTATTAGCAATTTAAATCACTAGAAAAAGAAAGGAGTTTCTGACAGGTGAGATTTCTGGTACTCACTGACCTATGCGTATTCACTGGGTGGAAAAGCTCTTTTGGCATGGAGTTAACATGTAACGTCACTATTTCCATTTAAATGTACTAAACTTAAATAGTTGATATTTTGTTCTACTTGTTATTCAACTCAACAAAATGTGTTTGCTTAGGTTTATGTTATTGTTCTGGAATTGACCACACAAGTGTGCCTGGTTAATAACTAAATTGCTGTGACAGTTTTTGTATTGGATGTGCAGTGGCACACAATAGTTTTTACACCACTTATTGTAAGGAAAACCTTCCTGTAACTGAACAGTTTTTTTTCTTTCCTTTGTCTGCTTTGAAATGTTAGTGGAAATTTTCATTCAAGAGAGATTTTCTGATCTATTCACACGGGATACCCTTGGCTATCAACCATTTTCTCATTCTTCACGTGTGCATCACCAACTGAAGTTGGAGCTTTAAGCCTCTTGAAAAGGATCTGGCTGCAGGGAAAACAAATAGAGGGTCATTTATAAAGGTTAAAAGTAGTCATGGCAACACAGTCCAATGACAGTATATGTACCGTTTCTTTTGTATGTCTGGGCTGATTTCAGAGGATTTCAATATCAACATCAGTACTGTTTTTTTTTTAAAAAACAAACAAAACAAAAACCCCCATACTTCAGTTTTCAAATAGATGTAGTGACTATTAGGAGCCTAAAATATTAATGTATTTTGGGGAAAAATTTGAAAAACAAACAAGTTTAATCAAACAAAGCAAAAAAGTACATTTTAAATTTTTTTATGCAAATTCAGATAAAATTCAGAAAAAATTGTATTTTGGCAGCTGTTATGTATCTTAGATCAACTGGAAGGTGCAAAAAACAGAACTGTTCAGTGTTTGTGTGCTATGAGCAAAAGCAAATTATTTGCATGGAAAAAATGGAATGTAATTTACGTTGGGCTGATCCTGAGTTGCGTGCACATCCAGACTTAAGTAAGTGCTTGAAATTAGTTACTCCTGGGCTAAACCATGTTGATAGTAGGGGGAGTCAAGTTAATTGTATTCTTTGCATGCAGGGATATATCTTTGAATTGCTTACTCCACACAGATACTGATCAGCTTTACTATCACGATGTTATTTAGACTTGGGATAGGAAACATCACCTCTCAACTCTAATACTGTTTGCAAAAGATGAAATATGACTTTCCTGCAATCAACATGGTTTAGGCCAGGAGTAACTCATTTCAAGCACTTACTTAAGTCTGGATCCAGCCCACAGAAACAAAGCTGCCAAGGTCAATACAGTTACATGACCATATATGTTGTGCAAGAGCAAGGTTGTGAATAGTTTAGGCAATGCAGGCACAATGTGCAAGTACTAAAATAATATTTAAAAAAATGTATACCCAAAAAAAAAAAATATATATATATTTTATTACTGTGTTTAGAAAATATTTTACACTAGCACAGCAGTGATTTCACAACATTTGTATTACCTTTGAATTATTACATTTTAAAGCAAGGACCAAAATAGGTAATGGAGTGTCAGGTCCCAAGACTTAGACATGTGGCTGGGGCACATGTTTTGACGTAAACTGCCTACTTCCACCAGTGTTCTGTTTTGGATCGCCCGCATGACCACGCCTTTACTGTACCTCCATCCCTTCTATTGTACCACATGCTTTTGAGACTGAAGTGCCTGCAGCTTGAGTTCTGGTCTAATTGCATGTGCAGTGTTTCTGAACATGCACAGTGCAAAATCATGACGAGATAGTGTATGCTCACCCCCTTGCAACTTGGTTTGTGCAGAGTTACTCCATTTGTTGCTGCTCTTTTCTCTGAGCCCTTTAAGTAGTTTAGGTCAACTTAATCACTTATATTTAGTGACAATAAAAATACTAACCCTCTGTTTCTGTGATTAATATTTTTACATGAAATTCTCATGAATAACAAAAGCAAAATGTTCAGTGTCAAACAAAAACTGTCTGTTACTGTGAAAATCTTATGTGAAAATGCCTGTTATAGATCTCACTAATTGTCATTCTGGCTGAGATATACAGTATGAGACATTACTTGTGCACCGGTGGGGGTTGGTTCAACTTGGTTGTTGTTGTCCTGGTGGGAATTTACATATACAACACAAAACTAGACGTAACTTGTCAGCTTTGTATATGTTCAAATATGATGTTTCATTGAACTACATTACTGTGTGTCTTTCTGCCAATTTAGGGCTGTGTTTCCATGGCAACAAAGAAATGAGAATTTATGTTGCTGTCCCTTTGAAGATTATAATGCAAGAAAAACAATGCTGTTTCTATAGTTTTACACAATTGTGCAATTTATAGTAAGACAAAATCTGTCCGTTGTAGGAAAATTGGTCCATGCCATTCTCTATGCTATAATCAGGCCAATTATATTACAGTGTGTGTGAAGGAGAGATGAGATATTTAGAGATAGATATTTAGCACTCCATATTTAAACAGAAATGCAGTTTAAGTCAGGATACAAATAGAATAAACTATAACTTTTGATTCCTTATGAATTTTGTATTTTAGATTTAATAAGCAAAAATGGATTTGCTTCAAATATGTATGTATTATATTTTTATTATATGTACAGGTGAAACTCGAAAAATTAGAATATCGTGCAAAAGTTCATTTATTTCAGTAATTCAACTTAAAAGGTGAAACTAATATATCATATAGGCTCATTACAGGCAAAGTAAGATATTTCAAGCCTTTATTTGTTTTAATATTGAATATTATGGCTTACATGTTATAAAAACCCCAAAATCAAAATCTCACAAAATTAGAATATTACAAGAAATCAATAAAAAAAGGTTTTCAGATACAGAAATGTCAGCCCTCTGAAAAGTAAAATCATGCATATGTACTCAGTACTTGGTTTGGGCCCCTTTTGCATGAATTACTGCCTCAATGCGGCGTGGCATGGATGCTATCAGCCTGTGGTACTCCTGAGGTGTTATTGAAGACCAGGTTGCTGCAATAGCGGCCTTCAGCACTTCAGCATTGTTCGGTCTCATGTCTCATCTTTGACTTGGCAATGCCCCATAGATTCTCTATGGGGTTCAGATCCAGCGAGTTTGTTGACCAAAACAGCACAGTAATCCCACGGTCATTGAACCAGGTTTTGGTTCCTTTGGCAGTGTGTGCAGGTGCCAAGTCCTGCTGGAAAATGAAGTCACCATCTCCATAAAGCTTGTCTGCTGAGGGAAGCATGAAGTGCTCTAAAATGTCCTGGTAGACGGCTGCGTTGACTCTGGACTTAATAAAGCACAGTGGACCAACACCAGCAGATGACATGGCTCCCCAAATAAACACAGACTGCATTGTGTGCCTCTCCATTCATCCTCCAGACTCTGGGACCTTGGTTTCCAAAGAAGATGCAAAATTTGCTCTCATCGGAAAAGAGGACTTTGGACCACTGAGCAACAGAACGGTTCTTTCTTTCATTAGCCCAGGTAAGACGCTTCTGACGTTTTGTTGTTCAGGAGCGGCTTGACAAGAGGAATACGACATTTGAAGCCCATGTCACGGATCCGTCAGTGTGTGGTGGCTCTTGATGCACTAACTCCAGCTTCAGTCCACTCCTTGTGCAGCTCCCCCAAAGGCTTGAAATATCTCACTTTGCATGTAATGAGTCTATAGAATATATTAGTTTCACCTTTTAAGCTGAATTACTGAAATAAATGAACTTTTGGACGATATTCAAATTTTTCGCATTTTACCTGTAGGTTAAAAAAGGCTTTACACAATAAAATGACCCTTTCATTTTGAGATTATTATTAAGCTTTGATGTGATTATTGTCCCCTCGAACTTCAATTAAGTCACTTTATAATGAGCCTAATTTGAGGATAGGAAGCAGAGAAAACATTTTTCTGGTAGCCCTGGAGAATGGCTATCATGAAATAATTACTCACATGGGGATATTTTTAGCATCCGGTGATAATTCCCACCACACAATACCGAAAGGGATTTATGACTAGCAGTGATTCATTGTCTTTTAATTTGACATATGTAGTTTTCTAGCATAAGAACTTAAGGATAATATTGAAGGAATAAACATATTTTCGAGTCAGCAATTTTGCCATGGTCGTTTCCATTGAGTATGTCTCAGTGCTCATTTGTTAATTATATACCAGCAATAAAATAAGTGTAAAACACATGCTTCAACAATTCCAAACATTTAAATTGCTTAAGAAAATATTCTGTTCATGTACAGGTGATACTTTAGGGAAGTTGTTTGTGAATTATAGTGACTAATAAGAAGACAAATATGTTTTTATATATTTACCATATGGTTATATATAACCATTTACAAAATTAGCTTTCAATATGCCCTGAAATACTGTTCCTTTTCTCTTCAGTAGTTACATTATTCAAACAAAGCAGCTTCAAACATTGGAGCTCAAACTATTGCTTTCTATTTCCACCTTACCATCTTTCTATTTCTCTCTTTATTTTCTTATTTCTTTCTTTTTCTGTTTTTTTTGTTGTTAGCCATGCTTTGGGCATTATTATTATTATTATTATTATTATTATTAATAATGATTATTTATAAAGTGCCACACAGCATCCGCAGTGCCATACAATAGGCAATAGCAAAGATAATAGTTACATATACAATACAATAATTAACGGAGGGTATAAAAACATGAATATGGAATACAATACATGCACAATGCAAAAATAAAATACAGTACAACAATAGCAGAACAATATGTAAGGAAAAAAATGCTGGATATGTGTGTAGGAGCAGATGAATAAGGACAGAAATAGACAGTAGAAAGAAAAAGGTGGGAAGTGATGAGGACAGGGTAGAGGGATGAGGACAGGAGGACTGCTTATAAGAGCTAACATGCTAGGTGAGAGAATGTGAACAAACAGGAGACACAGTGATGAAGATGGGTAGGACGGGTAAGCTTGGTGGAGTAAGGGTAGACTTGCCTGAAGAAGTGGGTTTTGAGGGAGCCTTTTAAGGACTGGAGGGTGCTGGATTGCCTGATAGGTTGTGAAGAGGGCCAGCCCAGAAGAAGTCTTGGATGTGGGAGTGAGAGGTAGTTTTAAGGTTGGAGTTGAGGCAACGGTGACAAGCAGAGCTGGTATAGCTGTGCTATGCTTTAATAACCATCGCTCTGCTTTTGTTATTTTTTTTTCCTTTTCTTTTATTTATATTAAACTGACAGTAAATGCAATTGCTTGTGAAAATGGTTGGTATTCTAACTACTATGTTTGAAACCCCTAGCTAGTGTGAATATATGTTTCATAAACAGATTTTCTTCCAAGCAGAGTGATTCTGTTGTTGGTATATAAAAAAATAAAAAAAATAATGTTATAACACTATTTCTGTAACTGCCACTAAAAATAAATTGCCATCACAGTATCAATATTTCCTTGGTTCATCTAAATGAATATAATATTTCAATAGTCCAATGGGCCCAACATCTTTACATTGTAATTAACTGCAAATATTACACAAAACATAGTGTTTGCAAATGACCCCAAAATATCAGTAGTTAATTATTAAATTTAAAATGAAATTTAGCACTGCTCCTGTGAGTGTCTTTATGGTGAAATCCTTCATAAATTAATGATCCAAATTGTTTCATTTTGGAGAGGCATTTTGCCGATCTCAGTTCTAGCTTTAATTTTAACAAGAGCATAATCATTAGAGCCAACTATGTGGGTCTAATCCTATCTATGCATGGTCTATGTATGAGGGTGGGCGATGAGAACGCCTCTATTTAGACAATCATGCATGTGCTTTTTAACCTTGTCAATGTCACGGACTGACTTTTGAGGGGCTACCTTTATTTGTAGTCAATCTTTTGCCAATCAAAAGTCTGGAGGGATACTCCGAGATGGTACTTTTCTATAAACTGGCTAAGAGCCTGCTTGCAAGCTCAACTTGACCACAGCCTTAACCTCTTTTGAGCAGGAACAGTGGAAAGTGTCTGCAATCTTTCTGAAATAACTCTTTGGTCTGGGTTTGAACCTTTGTGATCCAACCCATGAATGATAAATTCACTCTTTTCATTGTAAATTCAACTTCTGTAGAGAAATAAATTCACCTTCTCACTAAATAATGGAGCACTATCCCTGGCACACTTCATGCCTATATATAAAATATTAGAAATAAAGGTATGTTCAGCACTGAATATGAAAAGATTATCTGATGATGATGCTAAGCAGTAAATGGATGGCGTTCGCATTTCTTCTTTTGTATTTTTAAATATAAAATGTGTTCATAATTTATAGCCATTACACTAAAGTCATTCAAGGGCATAATGTAGGTAAAGCTCCTGGTGTCAACTTACCAAGGGTCATCTTTTCACCTGTTACTCATCTGGCCCAGCCCTTGTGATTTACTAGCACAGACATTTTATCCCTACACTGTGACTTGAAGCTGCTGCTAAAGATTTAATGAAGAGAGATATGATAGAGAGATTCATAGCGGTAGAGGGGAAGACGTTCCATTAGTTGTTCTGAGTTTTATCAAAATGTTCATTTGAAAAATAAAATACAAAAATAATGTAATACGTTTTCCCCTTTTTTATATTAATAATTACAATAAATAGAATATTACTAGTGATAATAACATTTATTATCAGACACAGGGTCTGCAGTGCCATACAGGTATTTACAAGTGTAGACATAACAGACTAGATCCGAGACTTTATAACATTGGGCTACTTGCGCAAACCTCTTGTGTAAGTAAGCCTAAACTTTACATCATGCGTACTATCAGACCTCCGCGCGTACGGACGCATCGAAAATAAAGCAAGAGCTTACAATCTACAGTGCTTTAGTATTTACACAGGAAAAGCTGGAATCAAGGAATTGAAAATATTTAAATGAATAGATTCTGGGGAATTGTTGAGAGGGGAATATTCAATTTAGCCTGTAGATCGTGCTCTGATTCCTATCTGGAATAGGGTTATCCTAAGTTTGAGGCTATCCCACACATATTGGGCCGGATCCAGAACTACGTCCATCTTCCATAGACAGACATAGTTCAATAAACAGTAGCTACTGCGCATGCGTAGTAGCTATTGTACGTAATCTGTGTATCGTTTCGATAAGTAGATTGCGTATATGTGGTCTAAAAGACTGCATGTACGCAATCTACGTATCGAAACGATACGCAGATTACATACAATAGCTACTACGCATGCGCAGTAGCTACTGTTTATTGAACTACGTCCGTCTATGGAAGACGGACGTAGTTCTGGATCCGGTCCATTGTGTTAATACTTACTTGTTGGTCAACCTATTATAAAGGATACAAAAGCTTGTAATTTGCATTATTTCTATGCTCCATAGAGGATATCGAAATCATGTCATTATAGTGGAAATAGAAACAGCAACGTATTATAGAGATGACAACAATATTGAATGTGAGAAATTGTGCTAAAAAGGTCTCTTTTATTGTCTTTCTAAGAATTAAAGACTTAATAAATTAATTTAAAAAAATAGCTTTGCCAAGGATGAGCAACATACACATACATTCGTTTTAATTCACTATTTATACTTAAATACACCATTTTGTTTGGATGTTAGGCAGTGTCATATGATCAATTGCACTGTAACCTTCACATGTTTTCTAGGTTTATTGCTGTCTTTTGGGCTCCCTGTGTGTTTCACCTAAGTGTATAGAAACTAGGCAAAGTTGTCTTGCTTTGTCTTTCAGGAAACAAATCTAAGCATACGACAGCAAAAGCAAATGAATATGTATAACCCTTAATGAAGCGCAGAAAGATGTATTTAGGAAACATTTACTGGAAGAGGGTAAAATCTCCTTATAACAACCCCTGAGCAGTTAATATTTGTTTCCTTAAAACTGTTACTGGCACAGGAAATATCCAAAATAAAATTTATATTACAAGTTTAGCTGCACTCAAGAACATAAAAGTGCATCCTGTGATTACTGCCAGCAACTGAGTACTGTTTAAGTTTAGATCTCAAATTGTCATATACAGTATTGTCAATCCATCAGTCTGAAATGTGCCTAAATGTTTTCCTGACTGTGGGAAGATCAATACCTCAATGATAATGGTACTTGCATTTTGAAACCGTGAAAAAGCTGCTGTAAACTCAATAGTTTTTATAGTTTTCATAAACAAACATTCTATAAACATTCTAAAAATGTTCTGAATAATTGAGATCTAAATAACATACATTTTATAGGCAAATTGTGGTAAGTAATGGTCAGTTATTGCTTTGTAGATAGGCCCTATTTACCTGTACAAAGGAACTTTTGTATTTTGCCTGACATGAAAATATATGTATAAGACGTGGTTTAAGCTTTCCCTTTATTTATTTTTTTATCGAAATACAGTATTTTTTGCAAATAATTAAATTAACTGAATTTCAATTAAAAAAGAAATGGCAAAAATGTATCTCTGCTGTGCAGTTCCGTCATTAGTTCACTTGTTTCCAGAATTTGCACCAAAACAAGATGTGTTATGCTAAACAGCTGCTATTAAATGTTCTCCCACACTGCATAATACCATTATTGAAAAAATCTTCAATGCCATTTATTTGCATCTTCTTAACAGTAGTGTTTTCACTTGCTAGGAAAACCTACTTCATTCCCATAATATTCAACATGCTTCTCTGGCAACCTGCTTTACTTTACACCTTCAAAATATTTCTAGTACACAAAGTTTTTCTGACACCAGATGTAAACAAGATTGTGACAGTCTGCCATCTCAGCTAATATAACATATCCCTATTTTTAAATCCTCTAATCTATCTTTTTAGTCTATCTTAAATACCACTCCAAAACAGGCTCACCCCTATCCACTAGAAACCTTACATTACAAATTTTCATGTGAAAATATTCTCCATCAAATATTGTTAGATCAGCTTCTCACCTGTGTCTCTGAGTAACTACATCTAACTCCTACCTACACACTTTTATCTATGCCAGGGGTTCTAAACCATGGTCGTCAAGTACCACTAATAGTGTTTGTTTTTCAGGGCTCCTCATAATCCCAAATGATATCATGAGAACCACCTTTGGATCTTTTCTCATGTCGGCTCGCAATAAACACACCTGTGCTCCAGTAAGGAGACCTGGAAAACATGCATTGTTAGTGGCACCTAAGGACCTTGGTAGAGAACTCCTGATCAGATTCTTCCTCTACTTTTAAATTAAATCCTTTCTGAAACACATTCTACTGGAGCCTAGCCTGCTGCTGAAACTGACATATAGTATGTCTGGGAATCTTCTGACATATTGGATATTCTGTTTTGCCAGACCAATGATTTTTGGTTCTAATATTGTTTGTACATATTTCTGTAATTATGTTGGACCCCAAGGCAATAAACATGCATGGAGCGGGCGGTGAGTGGCATGTCTGAATCTAAGTTGACATTAGTATCAGCAGAGGCAGAAGTAGTGAGTTGTGGGCCCAGGTGCAAAAAATATGCTTTGGCCATGATGATATCCCAGGTAATCCAGTGGGGAGTGATGACGGCTGTGGGCCCTTGTATCATCATGGGCCCCGGTGCCGCTGCACCTGTTGCACTAATTGTAGTTCCATCCCTGAGTAGCTGGTAGCAGTGGGAAGTTCTCCTGAGTATGGAGCTGTACCTGCTTTTGCAGTCTTTGCTGATACTGCAGCAAGCTGAAGCTGTCTTAAGACTTTAGTTATTTCACATTACACCATGCAATATGCATTAAAGAGGTTTGTTACATGGGGGAGCTTCAGAAGAACACAAAAGCTCCACATCATCCCCAGGGGCTATCAACAGCAGGAGGGGCAAACTATAACACACAGCAGGGAGAATACAGCTTTACACACAGCAACAGGAATGGAGGCTCAACTCCTGGAACCCTAAAGTGCTAATGTGCTGATCAGTAGTGCCTGGGCTGCTGACTGGCAAAAAGTAGCCACAACTTGCAGGGATTCTGCAGTCTCTGAGTTAGGCTGGTCACCCACTGGAAGCGTATTTGAGCGACTAAAAGGTCTCGCGTATTCACTTGTATTGGGACGATTGATCCCAATGCACAGAACCTTGGTGAACGGCATCCACTGCAAGTGACCTTAAGCGACCGACTTTCAGCGACAAAAGGAGACGAGCGATTGATCCCTCCGGAATTGGATTTGCTGCTTCTAATAGCCTGTACGAAGGCAAATAAAGCTACTTAGACCATAAAAGGGTTATTTCTGCATATGGGCACATTCCCACTCTACAAAGGACAGGGACAGACTAAATTATTACGCTCCAGGATTCATAAAACATGACTTTTTAGTCAGTTTTGATTTTTAACCTATTGATAGAAAAGTGAGCCCCAAAAGGCCATCACTGCAATGAATATCCAGGCTGGAAAATCTGGGTATTCTATAATTCCATACAATAGAATTTATTAGTATAGCAGCATTCATTTCTTATCCAGATAACATTGCTCATACTGAAAGTGACATTTTCCATACATACTCAAAGTCGCCTATAGTGGATGACCTCAGTCGCTCCTAGTTGCCTGACTCAAAGTCGGCTATAGTCGCTCCAATTGTTAGTCGCTCGAATACGCTTCCAGTGGACGACCAGCCTAGCTTACCCTTTGATATCAATATCATGCATATCTGTAGACAAACCTGATGATTAACATGCCTGCATTAGATTTAGTTTTATTCCCAACCATGTCTATTTATCTCAGCTCATTTTGGGCCTAATCCAGAGGTGAGTGCAAATCGGCACACATTGTGTATGCTGTAGGTGCGCTTGAAAAAATATCGTGAGCTCAAAAGCAGCTATGTGGCCAAATACATTGTGCAAGAGTAGTGTTGTACAATGTTTTGTAAATTATAAAAAATGTCATGAATAGTGTGAACACTTCAGTCGTAATAGGAATGAACGCACTAAAATGATACTTTAAAAAAAAAAAAAAATAAAGATTAAAAAAAATTAACATTCATTTATTTATGTCTTCGCTTGGCTCTGGTTCGTGTGTGGCAGAATAGCCAGCAGTAAACTGTCGTATGAGGAGAAACGTCTTTGCCTTTCCTACACACTTTCAATCACACCAACTTTTGGCACTTCTCTCATGACTGCATTTCACTTTATGGTTATTCCTGAAATTA
>WWET01000188.1:785360-821771 GCA_011038615.1 Limnodynastes dumerilii | reverse complement strand
TATGAGACTGGGTAAGAAATTGTTAAATATACTAAATATATAGTAAGTTTAAAATATTTTTATATATTTTTTAAATCACAGGACACCTATTGATATTATTCAGTGACTAATTTTCATTTTCTAAACCAGCCTTGTATATCATTAAGCAAATTATAAGCTCTAAATCTGTGCCAGCATCAGTGCACTGTTATGTCCATGATTCTAGTACAAGTTTCTCATGGAATAATTTGCGTTATTTATGCTGACTTTGTATCAGTAGTCTGGAAAGAACATCGATGGAAGATATCATTGTTTTAAGCAGCATATTTTTGTGTTGATCATCCTGACAGGGATGGTAAAAACAGAATGCCAATGTAATGCATGTCAACGGAGGGGTCAGCAGCTTGACGAGGATGATTCATTGCTAAGCGTCATATCACCAGCAGCTATATGATTCTGCATCCAGAGGTCAGGGGCTGCTTCAGAGGACATGCAGACAAACAGTCTAGTAATAATGGACCAGATCCAGACTCATCCTCCATGATCATTTTCAGATCCGTGCAAGAAGAGAACCACCACAAATTGCGATTGTACAAGGCTTCCAGCATGGAACTGGATCCTCAGAACTGGAGGCTCTCTGATGGCATGGCCAGACAGGGCGGCATGCATACAGTGTGTTCACACGGTATGTGTGTGTGGGAGGAGTTATGTAAATCATACAGTAAGAGATTGGTGAAGCATTTATGTACGATCTTCATGTTCCCTGGGGCTGGTGCATAAATATTAAGGTAGGGGGCTCCCCTCACCTGCACAGGACTTAGCATTGCATGATGATCCACTGTCGGACCTCTGGTATCGCTGTGGCTGGAGCTCCAACTGCAGCAGAGTTCTGGCTCCAGCCCAAGATTACAGATATACCCTGTTATTGCTGTTTTTTAAATAAATGTTCAGTATAATATGGGTATATGTTATTACATGGCCATAACGTTTTTTGTTAACAAGGACCAGAGACAGACTTTCAATTCCATTGCGCTGTGAGCACAATGGCAGTGGGGATACAATGCTGGGTCCCTGTTGTATCCAGCCTTCTGTGTGGTCGAGGGGAGGCCATAACTATCACACACATTGTGATACATTTAGATTTCTGCACTGTTCTTGTTACACACCATCAGTCCTGGCAGGAGGTTGTGTAATGGTTAATGCTTTGTTTAGCTAGTCTTCCAATCAGCAGAGGGGTGTGCGCTATACCTGATGCTGATTGGGACAGGTTTCTGTAAATACGCAGCAGTGTGAGACTTACGTTGCAGGTTATACAGTCTGGTTCCCTGCGTTTAGTTTGGATAACGTGTGTGGCCTATGTCCGCTTTCCTTGTATGTTTCTTATTTATCTGCTGTCAGTAAACACTCATATTCCACATGTGTGAGATTCAGAGTTCTCACTTCTGATCTCCTTTCTGGGACTCACTTACCTGTGCTCTGTCTGTTTAGTTAACCCAGGTTAACTAGACATCCGCATGCCTATGATGCAAAGTGGGCGATAGTAGGCACTTCCACAACAGACATAGATCCATGTGAAGCACCTAAGGTAGGGCTATGTATGCGTGTGTCATCCCATGTAAGATTGGAGTGACATGGGAGCTCATGACTTCCAGACCTCTGTACATACGGAACACATGCGGATTTCTGGGAAAGGTCATTTGTAATAATGGGATGGATCCAGACTTAAGTAAGTGCTTAAAATTAGTTATTCTCCTGGGCTAAATCATGTGGATTGCAGGGGAGTCATATTTCATCTGTTGGAAACAGTATTAGAGTTAAGAGGTGATGTTTCCTATCCCAAGTTTAAATAACAGTGTGATATTAATGCTGGTCAGTATCTGTGTGCAGTAAGCAATTCAAAGATATATCCCTGAATGCAAAGAATACAATTAACTTGACTCCCCCTGCAATCAACCTGGTTTAGCCCAGGAGTAACTATCTTCAAGCACTTACTTAAGTCTGGATCCAGCCCACTGTTCCTTTCATGTTAGGACTCTAAACCTGGGAATTGCACTGTGTGAGAATGTGCTTGAATGCTGTTACTAGTCTCAGCATAGACAAAGCTTGGAAAGTACTGTACCTCTGACTTCAACATGGATAGTGCCCCTTGGTACATTATGTTTGAAAAAAGCTTACTAAGAGTAATGCCAATTTATGTTATGAAATATTATACTAGACTGACTACAGGCTTCTAATTGCACAGTGCGGCGCTAACCTCCAGATTTCAATGTTTCTAGGACAGGATCCACACAGAATCTTGGAGTTACATTTACATCTCCGATTTAAATAATGTATTCCATAGATCACTCCCTATATTAACAGTGCTAAAAGACATTTCTGCAGTCCTATTGTTTTCAAACACTGGAATTACACCTCTTAATCAATTAAGCAAAAAGTATCTTAATACTAAAATGATCATATACAAATGCGGCTCACTTTTTTTTTTTTTTTATTAGGAAAAACTATTTGGGTTACACTATTTTGCATCTTTTTAATAATGATTATATATTATATACATTAGATATATAAGCATTTATAATAGTCATAATATAACAGTGTAAAATGCATTATACTTTTTACAAGTTTTTTTTTCTAGAATAAAAACAGAGGATTAAACAAGAATTAAAGTGACCTCAAAAAACATACAATAGAAAAAACATTAACACTAATTAATGCATAGAATGTGAATAAATAGCAGAGGCAGAGTAAGGAAGCTTAAAGCACAGGGTGGAATGGAAGGTAAGTGTAGCCCCATAGCTGAAATAGTAAGGTGAGTTTGGTACTTTGGCCACCTCTTAGCAATTGTTGAAGCTTGTTTGTAAGTGTATCAAAGTTTTACCATGGAAATTTTGGGATTATTTTATCATCGTAGGGCTGTGCGGTGGCTCCATAAGTAGCACTTATGCCTCACAGCGCTGAGTACCTCTGGGTACTTCGTTGTCCTTCCACACGACAAAAACATGCTATTAAGTTCATTGACTTCTGACCTAATTAACCTTAGTGTGTGTATGTGTTAGGGACCTTAGTATGTAGCTCCAATAGGGGCAGGACTGTTGTAATGACTTATGTTCTCTGTAAAGCTTTGCAAGCAATATGTGGCACTATATAAATAAGCTTTTATAATAATAATAATAAGACCGTTCACATGCATCGCAATGCACTAAAGCCTTTCCGGCAGAGTGTCCATGGTAGGCGGAAATAGGTATTTAAATTGTGCATTATGGGATTGGTTAAGCACTCATGTACGAACCTTCATTACGTACCAGACCCACTTTTACGTGGCAAAGGTGCGTAAATTTTAAGGTAGAGTCTAAGGTACGGAAGTACAGCATGTTAAAGGGGAGTATTCTACCCTCACAGGTACAGAATATAGGATCACACTGTAACTCACTTCCGCTGCGGAGTTATAATCACATTGCATAAATCAGGCCCCATGTTAGCAGCTGGGAGAAGTCTGAGAAGGGCAGAGGGAGGATAATGTGTTTAAGGTCCTGTGGAATGAGAAGGTTACTAAAACTGCAAATTTGGTCATGGTAACTTTTGCTTATGGTAAAATAAGTGGATTTTGAACTCCACCAATTAAAAACAAAAGAATCGGGTTCACCAAAATTAATTTCTAAAATGAAACGTCTACATTTAGTACCCCTTACCTAAATACAGAGGAGGATGCTCTCAAAGCAGATTGTAAGCTATAAATGTATGCCTATGTCTGAGCCAGTGCTTGTACTAAAGAGCAACAGTAAAATGAATCCCTTAATGTGACTTCCACTACTGTGTGCAACTGATGAATACACTTTGAAGGGCATAACATCTAATTTGCAGAGTAGCCTATTCTAAATCTTTATATAGCTTGAAAGGCTTACATTGAATTAAAATATTTATAATAATGACATAGCTTTTATCTCTCAGGGCTAGTCATTTTTAATATCATATTTATAGCATAAAAAGCATGTGCCTTATTGCTTAAGTCTTATGCTTCAAGGGAAAGTAGGACAGCAAACCGCACCTGGTGTACTGAAGAAAGTGAACCCAATTTTTATTTATGCTAGTGATGGTAGATGTGCATAAATCAGATGGTTCTAGGGTTGTCTTCGATCTCCTCTTACAATGAGAACAGTCCTGAATAAATGTAGAGCAGAATGTAATTGTGTCAACACAGCGTTTTCTCATTCTTCTTTCACCTTTAGCATGGCAATGTTGTCTGAGTCAGTATTACAGGTGATCAGTCTAGTGGGAACCTGCCTGCTATCGCAAGGGATAGACAGATCCCAACGTGGCCTTGTTATTCTTATCAACAATGTTGCACAGTAAATAAGAATGACACTTTTTCATGGTTTTTTTTATTACTTATTGTGACTGATGTTTAGAAGTGTGATAGAGACAACACATCTCCACATGAAAGTAATGTAGAGTGTGATAAATACAGCATATCTGCACATGAGAGTAATGTGGAGAATCCGGTCCAGGTTTTAGAGCTACAGCAGAGAGACTGCTGTAGTCAGGCTTTGGCTAATCAACAGCACCTGGGCTTTCAGGATATAAATGTTTCAGAGACAGAGGGTCAGGACTCTTGATGGTGGAATAGCTGCCCAAGTGATAGGCCGGGGGTTGGGTTAGCATAGGGATCTCTGGAACACTTGAAGAGTCTGAAGTATCTATGAATTCTGCTGTGACCTTATATGCTGCACTGCTGTTACTTGGTATGCTGTCTGGTTATGGAATTAAAGATTTTACTTCAAATTCCTCCATGTGATGTGCATCCTTATCACAGAAGATTATCATCAACATTATATTAGATTTAGATTACTTATCACAGCTGTGGATTCAATAACATAAAAATACCTATACAACATAAAATAAATGATATGCGGCAGAGTTAAAAAAAACAAACAAACCTGTAACTCATTATTAAAGTTATTTTGATTCATTCAGCCAGTACACTTATATCTTATCAAATTTAGCAATGTGTCATTGTATATACTCACCCCACTGTGTACAGCCTCCACTTTTGTCTCTTCCATATGTGCCCAATCATCCACTTCTGTCCATGTATATAATTACCCCCATTTATCTCCTGTCCCTAATCCCCATCTTACCTTTTGCTGTCTTTTTCTTTTTCCCTCCTTTCCCGTGCATTCTGCAGGGATGACTCTAACAGCAGTGTCGTTCACATAATCAGTACTGGTGATACAGGGCTTCTACAGGAACCCTGTAGGATGAAACCTGTTCAATGAATGACGCGGTCGCATATGCTTGGTCACATCATTCACAGAAACGGACTTGGTTTTACATGGCCCTGTAACAAAGCATACCAAGTAAGGCTAGAGGAACTAAACATGTATAGCTTGGAGCAGAGAAGGGAGAGGGGGATATGATAGCAGCTTTCAACTATATCAAGGGTTGTGACTGGCATGAGGAGGGTGGCATATTTCAGAGAGGGAGCTGTAATAGAACACGGGGTCATGCATTTAAACTGGAGGGCAGGGCTGGCGGAACCCAGTAAGCGGGGTAAGCGTGGCGGGAGGGTGTCATGCCAGAGAGACGCTTCCCTCTTGCCACGATCTCCCGCTGCCGCTGGTCCCGTTGGCAGGAAAAACAAAGCACTTATATTGCGGCGCCGGTGCTCTCCTTTCGTCCTGGCTTCTCCCTGCTCCCTTCTTACTCACTAAACGTCGGGCGTGACGTTATCACGCCCGACGTTTAGTGAGGAACCAGCAGAGAAGCCAGGACGGAAGGAGAGCGCCGGCGCTGCAATATAAGTAAGTGCATTTTTTTTTCTGCCATGTGTATGTTTTTTTGTAAAGGGGGCACACTGGATACTGAGTGCTGGATACACATGATGGGGGGTACTGGAGAACCTCTGTGGGTGGTCCGATTACTTTTGATATTACCGCCTCAATTAATGCAATTTTATTGGTATCTATTTTTATTTTGAAATTTACCAGTAGCTGCTGCATTTCCCACCCTAGGCTTATACTCGAGTCAATGCGTTTTCCCAGTTTTTTGTGGTAAAATTAGGTGCCTCGGCTTATATTCGGGTCGGCTTATACTCGAGTATATACAGTACTTAGCACAATCCAACTGCACTGCTTAAAGTAATTAAAAACCACCAGCAGGAGTTTAACCACAACACAGACACAGTGCCTGGCTGGCGGAACCATCGCAACATTAACAAAAGCTCTATCTGAATTTTACACAACTGCTTTTAAAACCAGATTGGGAAAATATATCTTTTTGCTTGTAACCTATTTTCCTAATGTAATCTCTCATATTGTGAAATTGAATTTATCTAAAGAAACAGTATACTTATTAGAAATTGCATTCCATATTGTATCAGTATAGAAGAATGTAGTGTTCAGTCTGTTACTGATCTGTAAATCTATTGCATTTAGAATGAACAAATACATTTCATGCATATTATATAGCAAGAGAATAATACAGAAATGGATCATTGTGATTAAAGGAATAAGTCATTGTATGTGAATTTGGAACTTGAATCTGATTTAGAACAATGGTTTGCAAGCCTCTGCTAATGCAATCAGACTTTAAATCAGTGCGTGCTGGAGTAACTGCCTAGTACACTAACTAATCACATTCTAATGCTCTTTTACGGTCTCTACTTTTTTTTTATGGACAGTAGAAAAGAAAATTTTCTTAAAATCTATTTTTATTACTTTCAAAATGATTTCAGTGTAGGTAGCAGCAAGCTATGTTTGAGAATATAATAGAAGGTCTTAAGTATATTTAAAGCTGTAGGGGCTGATTCAGAGTTTTGCAGTAAGGGCAAAACAGGTGTAAGTGTAAAACAATGATCGAAGTTACCAAGGGTAAATTCCTGCTTTGCTGTGCTTATAAGACAGATACACTGCTCAAAAAAATAAAGGGAACACTAAAATAACACATCCTAGATCTGAATGAATGAAATATTCTTATTAAATACTTTTTTCTTTACATAGTTGAATGTGCTGACAACAAAATCACACAAAAAATATTAATGGAAATCAAATTTATTAACCCATGGAGGTCTGGATTTGGAGTCACCCTCAAAATTAAATTAAATTAAAAACACACTACAGGCTAATCCAACTTTGATGTAATGGGCATGATCCAGACCTACACTCGCAGGCGATCTAATGCAGGCGATGTTAAATCGCCATAAAAAACGCACTGTATGTGGATATTATTATATGCAAATCACGATTTGATACTATAGATAGTTGTTTTTTATTTAAGATTCGATTATGCATTTAATAGTATTATCATCCAAACTGTTAAACTTAGCTCTAATTATCTAACTATTGCTGTATATACATATCAATAGTAAAGCCATTGTTATTCTTGGATCTAACTATTTAACTATTGTTGTATACTTATATCAGTACCTCTCAGGATATTCAACATGCCAGTATTTTACAAACATCAAACGCACTGGTTCGCAATAATGTTCATGCTTAATCTGAGTAAGGTTATATTATTTATTATTATTTATTATTTTTTGCTCTAACAGTTTGAGATACTCCCACTACACTGTTACACTTGGCTCTAATTACCTAATAATTGCTGTATATGTGTTAGTATTAAAGCCACTGCTATACTTGGATCTAATTATTTAACCATCGTTGTATATACATATCCGTACTTTTTAGGATATTCATCATCCTAGTATTTTATAAACACTGGTTTATACTAGTGTTCATGCATAATTTAAGTAAGATTACACCATTTTTATTCTTACAATTTGAGATACTCCCGTTATGACTTTCACTTTTATTAGCCGAAAGCCAATATCAGAGGATTACTTATACCTTTGGGTATGGGAGATTATTCAAGGAACGCTGGATACACATGTCTGCACTTTAACTGCCACATTCTTTCTTTGGCATTTATATATATATATATATATATATACTTACTGTCAAAATATGAGTAATTAATTAATTAACGTTTTTTATCTCGAAGTATACCACCATGCTACTAATAAGTACTCAATCCCGATGTTACCTTCAGTTTAAAATCTAAAATCTCTACTTGTTCTTTTTATCCGGTATCCCTTTCATTTAAACGGTTAACGGCGGAGGAATCACCAAACAGCACTCAATCCCATAACATCCCCCCAATAAAGACACGGACACCAAATTGCGATTTAAAAGGGCACATGGTTTATTTAAATGAGGGCCAATTAGAATTGAGATATATTGACTATATAATTTAGGTAGGAAGTGTTAGGTGGCCCAATAGCAGATGGAGGGTTCAGCCTAATATCCCCTAAACCCAACCAACAATGTTCAACCTTATAACAAACATCACACATATAACAGGTCTATTGACCAAAAGGCGCCCCCTCGAGACCGGTCTTCCAGCAAGAACACATAACTCTTCCCGTCTAAACTGCCACCCCAGAACCTGGAAGGTGGCAGCTCCTATAGGACTCAACCGGTTAAGTTTGATGTCCCTTAACGCTCACGGGTGATGTTGTTGCCAGACCGGTCCCCACACCCTCCCCAAACATCCCCCTGCGCCAACAAAAAGCCCCCAAAGTTGCTGACCCTCCACTGCTACCGCCCCACCATGCACTGGCTGAAAAGGAAAGGTTACTGGCATACAATATCAACAGTTTATAACCTCGACTAAATATAAAGGGAGGGAGGGAGAAAAACTACCGCCAGAATGCATAATCCCACCCATCCCACCTTTAAATAACCCCTCTAAAAGCCCACCCCACAGCTATTTCCTAACCAACCCCTGCCTACCCAGCCCTGACTACTCACTAACCCACTCCTCCCACCTTAACCCTATCCTGACTGCTGTCTTGTGACCCCCCCACCTGCCGTTTATTTAACTGCAGCCCTATGGGGCTTTGTTTCCTTTTAAACAACACCGATTTGTGGCTTAGGAATGTTTACAATTTGGGCCAGTAAACTGGACAGTGATACTATAAATGTAGTTGCTGGTCTACCTCCTTGAAATCTCCATTTCCAGTAATGTAAACCAGTTATTGTTTTTACTCAGGGTTCTCTCAGTATCCCGGGAGAGCCGGGAAAGCTCCTGCAAGTCCCAACCAGCTATCACTATCTATTGTAATCCCTAGAGTAACTAGGGATGGCCTGCGCATCCCCTGGTGCACTAGAGATTACAGGAGTGATTTACGGGGCGGGGCTTAACAAAGCAGTTTGCATAAATCACGTCTATAAGCCCTGCCCCCTTCCAGAAATATATGGCTTCCCTCCAGGTTCTACTGGAGGGAAGCTTAAAAAAGTCGGCAACCCTGTTTTTAGTACTAGGCCCAGGCAATTTTGACCAGAAACCTATATCATGGGATCCCACTGCCATGGTACCAACCAACCTATGGCCTGTCTGCACATGAGTTAGATTCACTGGGGAAATTGGACCAGAAAAATGTGGGCCCCCTTCCTAGCACTAGGAACCTTTTGGTTTTTTGGTAATGAATAGTTTAAGACAGAGGAAACATATTGTTAAAGAGCACTACTGGTGCAGCAGGAACTGGAATCTTTGATGAATCTTTTATTTCTGGTTGCAGCATAATCGAGAGAAACAAACTGTATCTGCAACAACCCCTCCACCATTTTGTTGTTACCAGCTTAGCCAAGGTGAGCAAGCAGTGGAGGGACACACATACATACACACTGCAAATAACTGTTCCTTCCCCACTGGAGTGAGTTAAACGAAGATCACTAGAAGGAATCCACAGCACCGACTAGTGTTAGTATTTCCCCAACCCCAACCCTTATCCTAATCCTCACCCTAACCCTGCCCTTTCATTACCATAACCCTAACCCACCCTTCCCTGCAACCTAACCCTAGCCTTCCCTTTCTACATCTACATCCCCTCCCCACAGCCTAAGCCTAAGATTCCCCTTATACTCTACATCTCCTTCCCGTAGCCTAAGTCCACTAACCAGTCCTGTAGGGTGCTGGTCCGGATGTTGGAAAGCTGCCGGTGTAATGAGTGAATAAGTTGTGGAAAAATAGATTTGGCATACTTACCCATTCATTATAAAAGCTTTCTAATTAGCTTCTCTAATTTTCAAAATAGAGACAGGTGACAATTAGCTGTCGGCTGTCTGTATGTCAAAAATCTGCCTTTTATAGCGGAGAACGAAACCCCAAACACACACAATCTGCCCATCTATCCATGCATAAATTAGAAACATGAGAAAATACACTCATACTATGAACTGACAATGTTTTTCGGCCTGTTCCCTTGTTATGTTTAATATGTTATGAAAGGCATAATTTATATTTTTTTTAATTATTTGTCTTCCATTTAGACACCCGTTTATGCTTACCATTTTTTAAATACTAAACAGACTGAAATGTATAACAAATATAACTCAAGTGGTAAACGTTAAGGTGACATTTAAGATTACATGAAATGAATTAACATGTCATGCATTGAATGTCAGTTTAAGGTTTGTACAGTCTTCATTAAACCAAAATGCATTAAAATTTAAATTAGCATTATTCCTTAAGAGTGCCTTTATTATTTGAGTCATAAAACATGTTAGGGGCAATGTTTTCATGCTAGAGCATAATTATGCAGAAAAACTATTTCTGATTCAGGAAGACTAATTAGAGATTTACAAAAGACTAAACAGGAAGGGGGTAACCCATGTTGAGCATATACTGCTGCATCTTGGTTTTAACAAAGTGGTGGTATTCCTCCCTTGGTAATCAGCACTATTTAAAAGTGCTGTGGTATAAAACTGTCTGTGGTATAAAGCATTAATAGGGATGTACTACTCACCACAATGCTTTTTCATTACTGCAGTCTGGAGTCACAGTTACGTAGTTTTCGTCTTAAGTACGTTGTTTTAAGAATTATTTACGCTATCTACTTACCATTTCTGTATGTAGATTGCGTAGATTGGGTGCGGTTAGGCAGAAACGTTCTTAATTAGCCACCCTACGCACGCAACTAAGAACCTAAAGTTAAGGTAGCCTTATGGCATTCTTAAATCGGTTAAGAAGCTGAAAACCGGGGGCGTGTCAGGGGAAGTCTCCTTGCTACTAGTTGCATATAATTAAGAACCTAAAGCCTTCTTAACTGTGAATCAGGTCCTAAGTGAATAAAACTTGAACTGAAATAAAATACCTGGGGCACATCAGAACATCCTCGTGGATTTCTAAGACTCTGCCTAATGCTATACAACACTAACGCTAAGCTATACATGTATTTGCATTCATTTTGCAATGGATGTCACTTTTACCATACATATTTGTTACTACTAGTCACTTTTATTTATTTATGTATGTAGTTATTTACTACTACTTCTAATAGTAGTTTACATCTGGGTATACACCTATGCAATTATCATGCCAATTATACGATATCATAGCTCCTGCAATCTTCCTTGTTTGTAATATAAAAAGTTGCTTTCAATAATTTGAGATTGGGAATGTCCTAAAAAATCATGATTGTTAATGTTAAGACAAATCTGATTGTGTGTATGCTATATGTCTGTGCAGCTTATTGTTTCGATAGAATATTTTCTGGTCTGCACCCTATATGTTCAATAGTTATGTAATCAGATGGAATGCTGATCCTGCCGTATACTGAATGCAATATGTTAAGACATGGTTTTGATTTAATATTGAATAGACCTCTTTTATATGTGTTATTACTGTAATTAAAATGTAAATTCTTAATGCTATATATTAATTCTTTATAACATCTTAGTATAAACATGTATTAAATGTTTCTTTGCTCCCAAACACCCTTTTTGGTACATTGTGACATTAGATAAGTAGCCAATACCATATTATCTTCCAAACACCTACATTATAATGTGTGGTTTGTATGAATTATTCTGCATCATCATGTTCCACTCCATTTATACACCCTTTTTCCACCTGCTGACTGTCTATGCCCGTATTGCAGGCCTAATATAGTACAATAAAACACAAGTGTGTTGGTACAAAAATATTATACTTTACGTTTACAATAAATGCTATATTACAGTTATTTATCATTAAAATAAGATGAAGACCATGTATTACAAGTTAGCAGAAATGAGAAATATTCAGGCTTTGGTCTGAATTGAACATTCTCGCAGTAGTTTAAATATGTGTATATACGGGATTTCTAATTTAACAATATAACATTTGCTGTGCCTGCTTGTACGTACCCGCGTAAGCTTTTTTATTTTCTGGGCCATGCTACTTTGTTTTGTGCGATCATGTTATGTGACATTTAAATTTCTGGTTCATTCAAGTAGAATATCTACAAGTACACAATCATTAGTGAAACTGTAAGAGCCATTGTATCTCTTTTTTATAATTGCATAGGTAGGTGTGTACCTATAGAGTTTAATGACTTCCAATAGAATGACTGAGACATTTGACTGTGTAGCACTGATCTACAATAAGTTAATAGGGTTAGAATCACTATCCTCTTACATGATAAGAAGGTGTCTGAAAGAGATTCGAGGATTGACATGTCTAAGACACCTGCTTATCATATAAGAAGGAAGTGACACTAAGACTATTATCTTCTCCTCTGATAATGTTTACCACAAATACAGCAGTTTGCACTTCAGACATTGATGGAAAATGTGAGGTGTAGTGATAGTGATGTTTGTGAAATTTTCATATTTACTGTTTGTATAACAGTGATTCAAAATAAACACATTTATCTAGGCTCTCAATGCCATTTAAACTTTTTGCATATAAAACATACATTTATGTGTGCAAAGAGCTTTGTGCAAAATGTCCAAATTTGGCAACAGTAACTTTTTTTGTAATAAACTCTTTGAAACCTCATTTGTTTAATAAGGGTAATGTGTTTGAACGTACATAAATGACCTCCAAAGCAACACTTATTAGAAGTAGAGCATGGTGTTCTGTTTAGGATTGTTATGGAGTTCCATGTCAAGTCCTGATATAAAAGAATCTGCTGTAACTCATTATCACCAGCAGGACTGGGAGGGAATGTATAGGTCACATGATGATTTTTTTTACATTTCCTATGTTCATGCAGTTTGCAGAGCGGCAAATACCAAGGTCGCCGGTATTGCTGGAAATTTGCATATCTTTGCATTTGCATATAACTAACTGTTCTTCTACAATGGGACACATTTGCAATTAATGTGACTTTTCACAACATACTTTTTGCTTAGTTATAACTCATTTTGGTTAACAGTCCAAAGCTCTGAAATACACATTCTATACAATAAAAGCACAACAATTTTATTAATATATATATAGGTTGAACTCTAATAAATATATACATCAAAAGTATATAACAATGCATTGGTAGAATCTTTACTAGTAAGGGACTCCATACTAATAGGAACATAATGATTCTAAGTTATGATTATATTCATTACCTATAAAAAGAAATATATAAATTCATAGACAATACTTGTTTTTTGGTTTTTTTTTAACTGCAAGAAAATTGCATTTTGTATGCCTGTTATGGTTTATTGTGGTAATCTATTATTTTGTTGACCATCTGCTCAACACTTGCACTTTTACATGAATGAGTGATCTTATCAGGTTCTCATGCCAGCTGTCATTTCCCCTGGGTCAGTGACCAGCTCAGTTTTACTGCAAGAGGGCTGTCACGTTGAGGCTCATCCAGAGGGCAGATCATTGGTAACAGAATGATGGCTGCATGCAGATTTTATTACCAAGCATGTGGAATAAATATAATAAAGATAAAATTAATCAAATATTGCTACCTTCCCAGAAGTCCAGGTTAGCATTAGCATTATTATTATTTACTTTGTAAATAAGGACTAAGCATTGATTTAGAAAACCAGAGTTTGTAAGTATGGGCAAACCCGGTGCAAGTGTCAGCTAAACCATTTTGCACAGTGAGGGGGTGATAGTTAAATAATTTTTTTTCTTTGCATGCTGTGAAAATACATTACTTTTGCACGTAGATCTCACATAGCTTTATGTTCAATCTATAAATTAGAGTTGAGTTAAGAATCTTCATCTCTCAGTTCTAAATCTGCTTTCACAATATAAATGTGCCTCCCCTTGCAGTTCAACATGGTATTGCCCAGTTCTACAATTGCACGTACAAAAAAAAAAGGTGCAAGTGCAGCTCTGGATCAGCCTCTATGTGTCACTTGTACCGTTGCATAAAATTTGACCAGCACTAAATCCATTGAAGCTACTTAGCTGTTATAGAAGCAGAGTAAGTTTTTAAGAGTCTGTTTCAACATCCTGGATTTTTAGAAAAAAGAGATCCCATAAAAACCTGCTGTAATAACAGTTTAGGTCTGGCTACAGAAATCTTGGGACCTGATACACTCACATTTTTGGGCCCCCCCCCATTATCTCTCAACAGGTGAAATGAAAATATATCAAAGTTATAATAGAGACTTATAATAGACTATACAGTTGATACAATTATATGGATTATTATAAAAAATTTGTCCCACATTTGGAGTGCTGACCTCTGTTGCCAATTTATTTTTACATAACAGATTGTAAATATTTATATCTCTCTATATGTATCTATGTATAGTATTTCACAATATCTATCTATCTATCTATCTATCTATCTATCTATCTATCTATCTAATCTATCTATCTATCTATCTATCTATCTATCTATCTATCTATCTATCTATCTATCTATACCTTAAGGCGGTGTAATTAAAAAGTGATAAGCATGGTTACTAAAATATGTGGTGTGATAGGTGTATTAGAGGGGATGTAGTCACCGCTGAGAAAATGGTGTTTACGAAATAGAGACAGCTGTAAGTAAATTTTTGGCTGTCTATTTCCAAAATAGCGCTAATTAGAAGATTTTATAAATGAATGTATAAGTATGCCGAATGGCATGCTTACCCATTTATTCATTCAGAAACCACCGCCGCAGACCAGATGGACAGGTTAATGTTACAGGGGAATCTATGGGGAGTGTTCGGGTTAGGCTGCAGGGAAGGTGTTACATGCCGTTAATACGGCAGGCCTGCGCTGCTCTGGGCTCCCCTCTCCTTGCTCAGTTACTTACCCCGCTTCTGGCGCCGTCAAACTATTCCATATTCCACTGCTGAGGGAAACTATTCCATATTCCACTGCTGAGGGAAACTATTCCATATTCCACTGCTGAGGGAAACTATTCCATATTCCACTGCTGAGGGAAACTATTCCATATTCCACTGCTGAGGGAAACTATTCCATATTCCACTGCTGAGGGAAACTATTCCATATTCCACTGCTGAGGGAAACTATTCCATATTCCACTGCTGAGGGAAACTATTCCATATTCCACTGCTGAGGGAAACTATTCCATATTCCACTGCTGAGGGAAACTATTCCATATTCCACTGCTGAGGGAAACTATTCCATATTCCACTGCTGAGGGAAACTATTCCATATTCCACTGCTGAGGGAAACTATTCCATATTCCACTGCTGAGGGAAACTATTCCATATTCCACTGCTGAGGGAAACTATTCCATATTCCACTGCTGAGGGAAACTATTCCATATTCCACTGCTGAGGGAAACTATTCCATATTCCACTGCTGAGGGAAACTATTCCATATTCCACTGCTGAGGGAAACTATTCCATATTCCACTGCTGAGGGAAACTATTCCATATTCCACTGCTGAGGGAAACTATTCCATATTCCACTGCTGAGGGAAACTATTCCATATTCCACTGCTGAGGGAAACTATTCCATATTCCACTGCTGAGGGAAACTATTCCATATTCCACTGCTGAGGGAAACTATTCCATATTCCACTGCTGAGGGAAACTATTCCATATTCCACTGCTGAGGGAAACTATTCCATATTCCACTGCTGAGGGAAACTATTCCATATTCCACTGCTGAGGGAAACTATTCCATATTCCACTGCTGAGGGAAACTATTCCATATTCCACTGCTGAGGGAAACTATTCCATATTCCACTGCTGAGGGAAACTATTCCATATTCCACTGCTGAGGGAAACTATTCCATATTCCACTGCTGAGGGAAACTATTCCATATTCCACTGCTGAGGGAAACTATTCCATATTCCACTGCTGAGGGAAACTATTCCATATTCCACTGCTGAGGGAAACTATTCCATATTCCACTGCTGAGGGAAACTATTCCATATTCCACTGCTGAGGGAAACTATTCCATATTCCACTGCTGAGGGAAACTATTCCATATTCCACTGCTGAGGGAAACTATTCCATATTCCACTGCTGAGGGAAACTATTCCATATTCCACTGCTGAGGGAAACTATTCCATATTCCACTGCTGAGGGAAACTATTCCATATTCCACTGCTGAGGGAAACTATTCCATATTCCACTGCTGAGGGAAACTATTCCATATTCCACTGCTGAGGGAAACTATTCCATATTCCACTGCTGAGGGAAACTATTCCATATTCCACTGCTGAGGGAAACTATTCCATATTCCACTGCTGAGGGAAACTATTCCATATTCCACTGCTGAGGGAAACTATTCCATATTCCACTGCTGAGGGAAACTATTCCATATTCCACTGCTGAGGGAAACTATTCCATATTCCACTGCTGAGGGAAACTATTCCATATTCCACTGCTGAGGGAAACTATTCCATATTCCACTGCTGAGGGAAACTATTCCATATTCCACTGCTGAGGGAAACTATTCCATATTCCACTGCTGAGGGAAACTATTCCATATTCCACTGCTGAGGGAAACTATTCCATATTCCACTGCTGAGGGAAACTATTCCATATTCCACTGCTGAGGGAAACTATTCCATATTCCACTGCTGAGGGAAACTATTCCATATTCCACTGCTGAGGGAAACTATTCCATATTCCACTGCTGAGGGAAACTATTCCATATTCCACTGCTGAGGGAAACTATTCCATATTCCACTGCTGAGGGAAACTATTCCATATTCCACTGCTGAGGGAAACTATTCCATATTCCACTGCTGAGGGAAACTATTCCATATTCCACTGCTGAGGGAAACTATTCCATATTCCACTGCTGAGGGAAACTATTCCATATTCCACTGCTGAGGGAAACTATTCCATATTCCACTGCTGAGGGAAACTATTCCATATTCCACTGCTGAGGGAAACTATTCCATATTCCACTGCTGAGGGAAACTATTCCATATTCCACTGCTGAGGGAAACTATTCCATATTCCACTGCTGAGGGAAACTATTCCATATTCCACTGCTGAGGGAAACTATTCCATATTCCACTGCTGAGGGAAACTATTCCATATTCCACTGCTGAGGGAAACTATTCCATATTCCACTGCTGAGGGAAACTATTCCATATTCCACTGCTGAGGGAAACTATTCCATATTCCACTGCTGAGGGAAACTATTCCATATTCCACTGCTGAGGGAAACTATTCCATATTCCACTGCTGAGGGAAACTATTCCATATTCCACTGCTGAGGGAAACTATTCCATATTCCACTGCTGAGGGAAACTATTCCATATTCCACTGCTGAGGGAAACTATTCCATATTCCACTGCTGAGGGAAACTATTCCATATTCCACTGCTGAGGGAAACTATTCCATATTCCACTGCTGAGGGAAACTATTCCATATTCCACTGCTGAGGGAAACTATTCCATATTCCACTGCTGAGGGAAACTATTCCATATTCCACTGCTGAGGGAAACTATTCCATATTCCACTGCTGAGGGAAACTATTCCATATTCCACTGCTGAGGGAAACTATTCCATATTCCACTGCTGAGGGAAACTATTCCATATTCCACTGCTGAGGGAAACTATTCCATATTCCACTGCTGAGGGAAACTATTCCATATTCCACTGCTGAGGGAAACTATTCCATATTCCACTGCTGAGGGAAACTATTCCATATTCCACTGCTGAGGGAAACTATTCCATATTCCACTGCTGAGGGAAACTATTCCATATTCCACTGCTGAGGGAAACTATTCCATATTCCACTGCTGAGGGAAACTATTCCATATTCCACTGCTGAGGGAAACTATTCCATATTCCACTGCTGAGGGAAACTATTCCATATTCCACTGCTGAGGGAAACTATTCCATATTCCACTGCTGAGGGAAACTATTCCATATTCCACTGCTGAGGGAAACTATTCCATATTCCACTGCTGAGGGAAACTATTCCATATTCCACTGCTGAGGGAAACTATTCCATATTCCACTGCTGAGGGAAACTATTCCATATTCCACTGCTGAGGGAAACTATTCCATATTCCACTGCTGAGGGAAACTATTCCATATTCCACTGCTGAGGGAAACTATTCCATATTCCACTGCTGAGGGAAACTATTCCATATTCCACTGCTGAGGGAAACTATTCCATATTCCACTGCTGAGGGAAACTATTCCATATTCCACTGCTGAGGGAAACTATTCCATATTCCACTGCTGAGGGAAACTATTCCATATTCCACTGCTGAGGGAAACTATTCCATATTCCACTGCTGAGGGAAACTATTCCATATTCCACTGCTGAGGGAAACTATTCCATATTCCACTGCTGAGGGAAACTATTCCATATTCCACTGCTGAGGGAAACTATTCCATATTCCACTGCTGAGGGAAACTATTCCATATTCCACTGCTGAGGAAAACTATTCCATATTCCACTGCTGATAAAAACTATTCCATATTCCACTGCTGAGGGAAACTATTCCATATTCCACTGCTGAGGGAAACTATTCCATATTCCACTGCTGAGGAAAACTATTCCATATTCCACTGCTGAGGGAAACTATTCCATTTTCCACTGCTGAGGGAAAGAAACTATTCCCTATTCTGCTGCTGAGGAAAAACAAAATATTATAAGAGGAAATGAAAATGATTGATGTACTACCATCCAGAAACTAAAGTATCATGAAATATGCTGATTAGAAAAAGATTCAGTGTGGCAATGACGAATCATCTACAAGAATGGAGTCTGTTCAGACATGAGAAACAATCTGTTTGTAAGGGTGTTTTGTATTATGGGCCTTACTAATAATAAATATTTTTCTGAAATTATGTTTATGACCTTGGTATTACAAGATTCAACCCTTAATTCCTTTATATTGAGCTACAGGTACAGACTAATTTTAAGCTCTGCAACAATATCATTTTAATTAATTTATTATGAGGTAATAAAGTTAGAACAAACCTTAAGCAAAATAAATTTTTATTACATTTCTAATTAATGTCTATAAATACCTCAAAATGTTATTTTCAAATCTAAGCTATGATTATAATACATATTATTCATAATAATTATACACTGTGTTTTCCATCTAAAAAACCAAATGACCAGCCTGTTTTCAAGTTACAAAATTAATTAATTTTTATATACATTAAAATTAGCAGCATGAGATACACAGCAGTCAGACTGTTAAACATAGACATAGGCTTTCTTCAAAAAAATCAATGCTGTTTATGGTGTTAATGCTCAGGTGACCTTTTGTGTTAAGTGCAGCATGTGATCTCTGCTCAAACTGATCTCCTTGATCTCAGGGCCTGACACCTCTAATGTTTCAGGTGTTGGCTGAATGAAGCCAACTGCATCAGTAATTTAATGTTCCCTTACCCTAGGTAACCTGTCTATATAAATATTGACAGAGGTTGTGTATTTTATGAATTGCTTGATCAATGAGCTTAAAATAAAAATCCCACTTTTTTTTGTTTATCTGAAACATCATTTGTTCTATAACTTGAAGAAAATCCACATCTGCAGCATTGATTTGAGGAACATGTTTTCATGTAACTCGGAGTATGTCATGTGTATGCAGTGCACCATGCACATGTCTTTCAGGCCAGTCTATTGTCACAAATTAGAAATTCAAATCTCTAGTTTCCTTTGCTGCTGTTTCTTTTAATCTATAGTTTTTGGTTAGCAGCAAAAAAATTCAGAATGAAAATGTTCTTTTTTTTTTCATTATGATTGCACATTTTTTGTTTATTTTTCAGATGTCTGCATCTGTGATTTAGTTTCATTTCTCTTTGTCTTTTCTATTTCAACAGAATGCCACAAAGAAACTAACACAAATATAGATATACAGTATAACCTTGTTTATTGGGCTCCATGGGCTGAAGTTGAACAGCTCAAGACCGATGGCAAGAATGTGGGGGGCGGGCCAGAGTTCAGATGGGAGCAGGTCCCAAGCCCTAGCATGAATGAACTGAGGCTGTTGGAGGCCGGAAGCTTGAAACTGTGATTAGCATTTCTTCCACTGTTTATAAAAGTATTGCTAGCAACTCTCATCTGCTGGAAATGTATTTATAAACCGTGCTCAGCACTCATAAATGAAAGGCTCAGCCGTGTGTTAATCTGTAAGCATTAAGACAACTTGCTTAGAGTACTGTGATTTCAGAGGGAGAAGCTGCCCCCTTTCCTCCAGGTCTTATAGCAGCCTGCCTTATGCACCCACGATAGTTAGGCCACTGTTGGGTTCAGTCTCTTATTTAAAACTGCAACCAATTGCTTATTGAAGCTGTAGCCTCCTCCAGTGTTAAAGCAGAGCTGATCTCCGCTGCCATAATGGGGACAAACACTAAGCAAATAGAAACAGATGATTATAAAAGTTGTACTAAGGTGTAGCATTATGAGCAGGGTAGGGCATAAAAAGTGTCCCCTCCATCATGGAATTCTTGTGACACAATACTATGGGCAGATGCAGAAGCAAATTTCAGACTTCGCATTAGTAACGCCTTGAAACTGCCATTGTAATTGGAAGAACCCGACCTGGTGACCATGGAACCTCTGTGATCTGTCTTCTAGAAGGGTGACTCATGTGATGCCATGACAGTTGAAAAGCCTTTCCTTGAGATTGGTGCTGTAAAACAAATTTTACAGTTATCCAGTTATAATGCATGGTATAATTTATACCAATATATCAGGCAGCTTCTACAATTGTTTGCTGGACTAGTAAGTACGGGGAGTTTCCTACATTTCTGTAGATAAGGGACTTTGTAACGCCTTTCTCAATAAAACTGAAAAACTATTATTACAATGTGCAGTCTGCGTATGGAACAATGATTACATGTTTCAAAAAGTAGCACTGCACTACAGATTGCAATGGTAATGTGTCAGTGACTGACATTCACACACAAATTATCATTAAAAATGATCTTACATAATTATCATAATAATAATTTTCTTCAGCAAGTGCACTCTAGCGCAATAATTTCTGTAAAGCAAATTCCATGCGTTAATAGTCCTAATTACAATGTGGTGGATGTAGAACTTATTTCCTGGTCCTTAGCAGTCCCAATGACTTTCCATTTAGTATCTAGTAATTGTAGTCTCTACAATTGAATTGTTTAACCCTCTTCATGTGGTGAATATGTTGTGACTGCAACATTAAAATATAGAGGAAAAATTACTAATCAATTAAAAACAGCAAAATATTAAAAGTTAAAACTTAGACAGTATTGTGCAATAGATATATACACATATTATGTAGGAATTTTTACTTGTATGTACTTCACTTTACATTGACTTAAACTTCTTTATATATGGGAAAATGATTTTATTTATTTAGGTTGTTATATTAAGGGGTATTTGAGCTCATATATATTTTTATTTTTTTGCTTTTCTTACTCAATAAAGTTTTACATTTTATGAACTAAAAGTAGTAGTATAGTCGGTGCACCGCCCTAGGGATACTTTTTCTTTGTTCAGTTGAATTGTGTTTCATTTATCTGGTGGTAGTGCTTCTTGTAACAGAGTATCTATATGGATGAAAAGTGAAGTTAATTTGACATTTGTTATGAGTTCCTGAGCATGACTTAATACACACTTTTGTTTATGACTGCAACATTGTTTGTTAGTCTTTATCTTCATTTTAATTTATTAATATTAGAAGTTTTTATGCATTTTTAAATTAAAATCCTTAGTGTTTTAGGTGATTTTTGTTTGGTTGGGTTTTTTCTACATTCACAGTATTTGCATACCAAAATAGTTGTTTTCTCAAAATAATTCTGAATTTTCTCCTTTTACTCTCCTGTGCTTTAGTGTAAACATTTAACATTTATTATGTATGATACCTCAGCCATGTCATTCTTATATAAATATATTAATTTGAGGAGGGTGAGTAGAAGTAGATTATGTTCCCGATAAGTAGAAAGTTTAATTCTGTTTATACGCTTTGGTAAATCTGACCTTTTAAGGTTTTGAAAATGTCAGGATAACAGTTGCTTTAAGACACAAAAACATACAGTAGAAGCAAGGCTGGCTGGAAATAATTACTCTAAAGAGATTCTCTGAGCATCTTGATTGTTGTATTCTAAATATTGTTGTTTTCCCATCTGAATAAAACAGGGGTATTGGATAAAAGTGAGTATTGAGAAAAATTGTGATTGAATCTTAGTATTTTATGCTTTGCTTTTTTTGTGTGTGTTTTTTTTAACCGAAGATGTCAATATAAGACACAAATGCTGGCAAGCTGATGGCAGTATGGGGTCTCTAAACTCAGTGACCCTTGTTGTTACTTACTGTATTTGACCAATATAAATTCTCCACTACTGACCAGAGTAATTTAATTTATTTTAATGCAAAGAATGTGTAGATGAGTATGGACAGGACAGGATATGCAGTTAGAGCACAGACCATAGCGATAGTGATGTCTTTAAAATACCGAATGCACGGAATCTACGTAACGAAAGGCTACATAGATCAAATTTTATCTAAATGCCCTCCCACCAGGGGAACAATATCTCATTATTATACTTTTATTAGGGACATACTAGATCTCTCTTAGCTGAAATCTGGGATGTCACAAAGGTGTACAGTATTTCCAAATCTTACTTTAAAAAATCTTTTTAAGACTCTTCAACAATCCTGTACTCTTATGCCAGCCAGTACCTATGTTGAGATGTTCCTTAATACATTTTTTATTATTCCTATTTGTCCCCAGTTAGAAGATTTAAGACGAGATGGCTTCTCAGAACTAACTGCCTCCGGTGTAATCACTCAGAGGCAGACTTCTACCACTGCTTATGGGGTTGTCTAATAATTAGAGGATTCTGGGTATGTATAAATTTTCAGAAGACCATGGGGTTAATTGTATTCCATTTACGCCTGAGTGGGCAATTTTAGGGATGTTCCCCGAGAGTCAGAGGATTTGCAAAGGCGAAAAGAAATTGTTGCTTGCAATCAGTGTGGCCTCACCCATCAGCACCCCCTTTCTCCATGTTTCACTTTTTCACATGAGAAACATATATTGGGACGCTACCTATGGAGGTTAAATGACAGCTTTCACCAAACTAGTTGGTATCTTATTAGGGGAATGGACAGAGATCCGCCCATTACCCTGCATTAAGTAGGAACTGCATGGAGATAGGTGTGTTATTCTTTTTAGTTGGCAAGACATGTCACATGTCACATGTCACGAATGTCAACATATTAATAATGGACCATATTTACAGATACGCTTTTGCGTGGGATTGTGTGCGTATTTTTAGGAGAGGATTAACTGCGCATGCGTAGTAACTTTTTCCATGCAAATTACGTAGTATTTACGCACATAAGTACTTTAGGCATGGACTTGGGAATCGCACTTAGGGACATACGTATGCAGGGTCGTGGTTGTTTGCCGTACGTTCGAAGTTACGTGAAAGTGGGTGGGGGGAAGCATTTAAATCAGCTTTTGAGGGCGCAGTTAGTAAGATACGCGTGTATGGAAGTAACATATGCGCGTAAGTACACACGTAGAGTTAAGGGTGCCCAATGTAGGCGTAAGTCATGGGTGTTGCCTTGCTACGTGTGTGCGTAAAAACGCACACATAGTAAACACGCATCTGTGAGTCTGGTATATTTAAATGCTCTGTATATCAATATGTAAACGAATATGATACAGATATATGATGGTGATGATTTCTATGGTTACAATGTTGTAATCACTGATTTTTTGTGCATTTTTGAACAGTGTACTCTCAATAAACAAATATAAAAAAATAGACAACAACAAATCTGATCTGTAAGTTAACATTAAATGCAATGTATTTTTGTGATCAAATTAAACCTTACTGATCTGACAATTCCACTATTTTCTCACATTTTTCAACCAATTAAAACATGAGACAGCCACTGTTGCCATTAAGGTGCCAATCTAAAATGAACTGCTTAAATTGAGCAATTTTCTATGTAGAATGGGATACCCACACTATGTTTAAATTTACTATGAACACTAGCTAATCGCCTTAAAGCATACCTCCCTAGCATTATACACCTGGATCAGGTGGGATTCGTCCCGGGTAGAGAAGCGCGAGATAGTACCACTAAAACTATTAATATTCTCCACCACCTTTCCCATACAAAGACCCCCACCTTACTGCTTTCCACCGATGCAGAAAAGGCATTTGACAGGGTGAATTGGGGTTTCCTGCGGGGTGTCCTCTCCCACTTGAACCTAGGCCCCACTTGCACCCATCGTACCCTCTATCACCGTTGATCTTCATATTGTGCATGGAGGCCTTGGCCTGTACAATTTGTGCTAATGGGGATATACAAGGGGTTCGTGTTAAAAATAAAGAATATAAAGTAGCCATTTTTGCGGATGATCTCCTGGCCTATATATCTAACTCATTGACTTCAGAGATAAGAATTCTCGCGTTTTGGAAGTTTATCAGACTTCAAAATAAACTGGAGTAAATACAATGCTCTTCAGCTAAACTTTCTCTTAATAATTAAACAAACCCTGGCCCCTTCCTTCCCCATACAGTGGGGCGAGTCCCACCTACGCTATCTAGGGGTCAATATGACAGCGGATCTTAGCTTACTTTTTGAAAAAAAATCCCCCCCATTGCTTCTTAAAATCGACTCAGACCTAGATACCTAGTCCCCTAAGGAATTTTCATGGTTAAGTCGAATTAACATTCTTAAAATAAATGTTTTACTTAAACTCTTGTATCTCCTACAAACCCTTCCCATTCATGTCAAACCCCGCTTCTTTCTGGAGCTTCAGCGTAGTCGTAGTTTCATCTGGAGGAATAAGAGGCCTTGATATAGTCAAAGCACAATGTATGCTCTTAAGGATAGTAGTGGGTTGCAAATTCCAAATTTATCTTCCTATTATGAATCTATTCATTTAAGTAGAATTGTAGATTGGACCAGACAATCTAAAGATAAGCAGTGGGTTGAATTGGAAAATCTAAGTTGTCACGTTCCCCTTCATTTAGCTCCGTTGGCTTCCCACTATTCCTTCCTTACCCCATCCGTCGATAGGCCCCACCTTGGTGATTTGGAAGAGACTTATTAAACAGATGCGCTGGACTAAGTATCCCTCACCTTTATCCTCCTTTATCTACAATCCTCTCTTTCCTCCTGGTAATGTGGGGCTAAATAGGGTGGGCTAGCTGGTGCGATCTATAGGGTGGGCCAGCTGGTGGGATCTGCAGGTCCCTTGCCTTTTCAGAGTCTTACTGAACAATATAACCTTTCTCAATGGAATCATTGGACCTACCTCCAGCTCCGTCATTTGCCCCTTCTAGTGCTGAATTTCATCGCGCGGAGTCTCTGCTCGAGTCCCTCGGCCCTCAGCCAGCTTCCCCGACACACATAATATCTATTTTATACAGACTCCTAGTTTCCCAATCCTTTCACTCGGAACATACATTTACACAAGCTTGGAATAGGGAACTTGCTGCCTCTCTCGAAACCTCTGATTGGGATACGATTTATAAAAAAAATACACTGTTCGTCATACAGCTTTTCTGTAGTGGAGACCCATTATAAACTGCTCTCCCATTGGTATATGGTCCCAACTCGTTTGCAGAATATTTTCCCCAATACTTCTAATGTGTGCTGGAGATGTGGGTCAGAGAGTGGAACGTTTCTCCACATATGGTGGGATTGTACCCTGATTAAGCCCTTTTGGAAACTAGTTATAGACACAGCCAGACATTTGGTAGGGGATGAGATCTCTGGAGAGCCAGAGTTTTGGCTCCTAGCACTGGATACTTCCCCTATTTCTTCATACAAAAACTCTCTCATACGCCACCTTAGCAACGCTGCAGTTGCAGTGATCCCTGTCCATTGGAAATCTCCCTCTCCCCCTCCATAAAGGAGTGCATAGATAGGGTTGATTTATACTATAACATGGATAACACTGCCCTGGCTGCTGCCGACAAATTTCAACAAATTTACCACTATATGGTTTGCTTGGACAGAATTTAAACTGTCCCCTGAATTCAATACCTTGCTGAATGCCTAAATGCTCTACACCCCTTTGCTCCTCTATTTAATTAAACTTAATCTGGTTTAGTTTAGTTTAGTTAGGGGTGTTCCTTTTTATCTTTCCTTTTAATCTGTTCAGATGGGTAAGGTGAGATAGGAATATCCATGGAGACCAGGGCTTCTGGGATGGTGTGATACTGGGTTTGAGGTGTCATAGTGACTGGTACATTTGTTCTAATGTTGTACTTGAGTAGTGCTACATCACAAAGAGATTATAACCAAACCTGGCTCCCCCCCCCTTTCCACCCTCACTCTCTTAATAACATTGGCCCAGATCCAGAACAACGCTTGTGAGCGAATTTACGCGTGGCGGAGACGTAAAATCGCTTTTTAGTAAGTACTGCGCATGCGCACCATAGAAAATACGCACCGTAACGTAGCGTAAATGTGAATGTATGGGCAATTCACGCATGTGTCACGTAAATACTTACGTGTGGGCGTGACAATTTTACGTTTCACAAAAATACGTCTGAAATACTATGTGGGTTTGTATTTAAAGTGTACAGTATGGGCGTGCTTAGCTGCATAAATTCGTGTTGCCCATACGTACGTGTGCGGATCACATCGGTTACGTTGCCAAAAGTTAAGGTAGGGTTTGGAAAGCGTATCTTGTACAAAATACGTACATTCAAGGGGTGTGACAAGGGGAGTGTATAGAAGGTACGCACGCGTAAATACGCTACGTTAGGAAACGTATTGCAAACGTAGTTCTGTATCTACCCCATTGTTTGTTAGCTAATCTTAACCTTGAAGTTTTGACATCACATGCTTTCTCATCGTTGTATAACTCAACTCAATGATGACAAATTGTTTTGTACTTGCTTTCTGTTTGGGTATTTCATTACTTGTGTATGTGAGTCGTCATGACACTGTGTATTTAAGAATTATAATGATATTATCATTGACAGTTAGTTGGGTGAGCTTCCTACAAGCGGAGAAGTTTCTTTTTGTACAGTAATCTATATTCTTTGCGATTAATGGGCAGGGTTTATGATGTGGATTCTCTCTTTCTAGGCCAAGTCTGTGAGACCGCTAAATGTGTATGGGTCCAATATCATCTATTATCTCCATGGTTTTTGGGAAAGTTGTGTAAAAAATTCCTGGAGATGTGAACTTTTCACCTCCTCTGAGATCCCTACAAATCCTTCATAATTTTGTCAATGATGATTCTCAATATAGTCTACTTTTACTATAAGAGACTTTAAAGGGTTATTTTGGCCCGTGATAGTGCTATCAACAGAGTACACACGGTTCTCAATGTTACTTTGGCACAGCTGTAAAGTGTGGAATAGATGTCTATTTTTGCCAGGGTGGCATCCAGTCTAGGCTGAAGATCTTTTTAAAACATTATCTTTGTGGGTTATTAGGTTAAATAGCTCTTTGGCCAAGTCTGGAGCTGGTGCCACTGGTTGACCTGAAGTGCCAGGGAATGTTGTTGAGATTTTATGAGGTTTGGGACAAAGGCTGTACATTTGTTTTCCCCCCTTTTTTCCTTCTTCCTCTTCTTTTTCTTTTTTTCTTTTTCCCTCCTCCCCCCCTCTCTGTTCAAACTCTCCTCAAGGTTATTAGGTTGAGGACTAGTGATTTACTCTATCAAAGAGAGATTATCTCCATAATACAATAACTGACTATGGGAACATAGTCATAGGTTCTAATTGCTCACACAATTATGTATTAATAAAACAAAGGAGAGAAAAAGAAAAGAAAGTTAAACAATAATTAATTGGTTAACCTTCCCAGAGCAAATTGTGTAATACTTAGCACCCATGGAATGCTAAAAATCCCAAAGAGAGGTAATGGTGATCCGCTTTCACTGAGCTACCTTTCAATAGGGTCTGACATGGCTTTAACAGTTAGCTATAGGCTTTAGAATTTCTAGGGCTTTCATTGGTACTGCGCCAAAGGCTCATGGGTAACATAATAATCTCTTCAGTTGTCTTTTCATTATAGATGTTTTACGGTAAGCCCTCTGCAGGGTCTATCTATGTAGGAAGGAAGTTGCAGGCTGCCCTCTTTCTGTAGGTTCCTAAGTATTGTACTGTTTAAGAATTTCTCAGGGTAGTGTGGCACACTGCAGAAAGGATGTTAAGTTGCCTGCTATAATAGATGAAGCTTTTCTCAGCTCCTATATAGGGCTTTTATGCAAAAAGTTCTGTACACTTAATCTTCTGAGATGATGGACAAGTTGAACACCACAAAGTAAGTCAGGCTAGATTATACCCTGTCAGGGGCTGTATTGCAGGTGAGGCTTAATAAGACTTGATGAAATTCAAAACTAAATGGTGTTAAGCAGAAGAGGAGCAGCAGTAAATCTGTATTGCAGGCTCCATACACTGCAGATATAACAGGGTGTGACATCAGAACTAGGATGTTGGCACGGCCCAGCGTTAGTGAGGCTTGCTAATAACTTAATCAATCAGTGCCATGCACCACTGCAGTGTGTGCAAAGCCATGTTTTAGCAGAAGGTGCATTCTGATTTTTGCAGTGTGTAGCAGATGTCTAGTGCCGCAGGTGTCTTACAATGTGCAGCAAGGATGTGGTCTTCAGTTAAAGGCTGCTAACCTCTCAGCACCTTCAGCCTCCTTGGCCAGACTTGCCCAGATTGCCCCACCGTCCTCTCGTTCAAAAGCACACAGAAAATTGATACCTGCTAGCTTAGTCAGTATACTACGCTTCCCAAGGTCACCGCCACGCCGGTAGCTCATCCAGGTTATTTTTTTCATAGATCAAGCAGAGCGCCAATACAATGGAATGGTCAAGCAGAACAGCCAGACGGTCTTCTGCTGATTTTCTTGTTCTGCTGGTGCGATACTCTGTTAGAGCTTTCCCACCAAGTTCAGCAGTCATGAGGCAGCGCTAAGGGTCTGCACCTCGAGTCAAGGTAAAGTTATCACTCCTACCCAAAACAGTCCTCACGGGTTTAGAAATCCTCACAGATTCCAGACCAAGAGGTTGTGAGTTCCCTGCTGTAAATGTGGGGCTTTAGGGATGAAGGACACGGAGCCATTCTAAAATGTGGATATTCAACCCTGAGATAAATTTTGGGTTGTGTATTAATGGGGTGAAGGTTAGATGGCGCCAACAACGAAATGAAGGGTTCATTTTGGGGTAAGCTATTGATTTAATAATGCGGAGCCTAGGGACTATATGCAAAAATATTCCAGACTTCCCCTCCTTAACCTGTATCCACTGCCTTGCAACCAGTCTTTAAGCTAGATTTACTAAGCTGTGGGAAAAGTAGAGATGTTGCCCATAGAAACCAATCAGATTCTAGCTCTCACTTTCCTCTTACATACTAGAAAATGTATAAGTGTCAGAGGTTAGGATAGTTACCAGATAGCAAACGGTGAATGGGGACCATCCGAATGGAATTGATGAAGCAAGCCCGGCTTCTGGGATCTGTATAGGTCTTGCCAGTGATTTACTATAATTAATAACTCGGTCATCAGGTGTGGCAAGGATACAATAGGGTTGGTTATAAAGGCTAAGACATCATCCGCAAATAGCGCAAGTTTATAGTTGCTCTATCCTACTATGTTCCCGGAGGGAAGCCATAGATTCCTGCAAGGGGGTAGGACTTAATGCGTCATTAAGTCCCGCCCCCTGTCAATCACTCCTGTAATCCCTAGCGTTTCAGGGGATGGACGGGACTTGATGACATAATCAAGCCCCGCATATCCCTAGTAACGCTAGGGATTACAGTAATAATCAATGGTGGGTGGGGCTTGCAGGAGCTTTGCCGGCTCTCCCGGGATACCAAGAGAACTGCCCAAATTTCGGGAGTCTCCCTGATATTCCGGGAGAGTCGTCAACCCTGAATTAGAGTAGAAAACATCATTTTTGGTATAGTTTGCCTCTATCTTTTTATTATATAAAGTTAACTAAAATAAAAATATTCTTGCAACTGGACTTCTATATAGCTTTTTAAGTTTTGTTACATAGTTAGATATCTGATATATCTCACCCCTCCTTGGTCTCTTTAGGCCCCTCCTCTGTGTTTTCAGGCCCCCTTATCCATGTCCCCACTGCACTTACTTCATGCCTTCTGTCACCCCTCCTCTATCTCTCCAGGCTGCTTATTCAATCTATCCCATAATTGCCAACTCTCCCTGAATATCAGGGAGACTCCCTGAAGATTGGGTGATCTCCCTGACTCCCTGAAGTGTTTGGTACTCTCCCTGATTCTAATTTCATCCATTGAGGTCTATGAAGATGACCAATTTCATGGAGGCCAAGATGTAATGAAAGAATCTTGTTAATCAGCTGCAGCGTCACTTTTAGCTTTTCTATAAAGATAGTAATGAAAGTATTCACTGACAATTTAATAATCACTAAATACTGACATTTTTATTGTAAAATAGTTATCCTGACAGTGCTAGATACACCTATGGGTGGAGCTATTCACAGGACACACCTCTTTGGCGCTACAGGACACACCCCTTTGGTGCAGCACCTTGATAGTGCTGTTACAATCTCCCTGATATTCATTTGCAAAAGTAGGCAACCATGATCTATCCTGATACCCCCCTCAGTCTCCATACCTAATAACAGTTTTTCTACATAACCTTTGCGTTTTCTTGCTCTTTACCTGACTCCTGTACCTCCTTATAGCACACTGGCTTCCTGTGTAACATGACCTTAGCCTGTGTGCTGGCTCTAAATTTGTGGCACCCCAGGGACACACGCCATGCCACCATGGAGTTAGAGGGCCCTCATTCTATTTAGTATTCTTAGGAACCTCTGTGATAGCCCTGGAATGATTCTCAGCTGCACTCTGCACTAACATTCAGTGCAGTTTTAAAATGACTGTGAAAACCAATGGAGCATTTCCTTTTTCCCCTCTCTGCTGCTGTGTATTCTGAGCTGGCTGTCAGTCAGCCTCAGGCACAGTCCATCCTGCCTTTTTTTTTCTATACACATTGCAACACACTGAATGAGAGTCGTTTTATTTATTTATTTATTTATGTACAAAGTCATGTACTAAACGAAGAAATTACATTGAATTGGAATAGGACTGAAAATAGAAACTAGGTATATTTACAATAATTCTGTCTGGTATTTATCATAACTTTGTTACTTAACTTTATTTTTGAAGATGTAGATTTAATTTTATTGGGCTATCTACTTGCCATGTGTGCACTTGACTAAACTATAGAATGGGAAGAAGTGAAAGTGCTGCAACTATCAGGAAATAAATTAAACTCTATCAGCCACTAATAAAGTCAGCTGATAAGGGTTACTGTTCTAGTCATTGTTCCATCTTAATGAAAGAACTTGTAAAGCAGTAAGTGAGCTCTACCATAGCCAATTTATTATCTGTTTTATGATGATTAATTTTCTGCAGAGATTTACAGAGAATATTTCACATTTGTCTATGTCTCATTGGAGCTTCATTCTAAGTTCCCTAACACATGCATACAGACACTTGGGTTAATTTAGGCAGCCAGTAATTTGGGAGGTAACCCATGCAAACTTAATACAAAAAAGTCTAGCCTGGGAATCAAACCGATGACCTCAGCACTGTGAGACACAAGTGCTAATCACTGTGCCACCATGCTGCTAGATGGAATATCACTGATGAAAATATCCAGGGCATTTAATATGTAGTTAGCAAACTGCCTTCATTATAATTATCTTTAAGTGTACAAACTAGCTTTACCAGATCTGATTGTGTACATTTTCAATTTGTGCTGTTTACATTTTTGTGGTCACATTTAATCTGATTTGAACAATGACTAAAATGCTGTGCATTGTCAATGGCACAACTTATTAATTAAGTACATTTGTTTTAATGTTGTTGCATTTAATAAGGTATTATGGTCATCTCTCATCAGTTTCCTTTTTTGAGGTACTTGGTAAATATATGGCAGTTACAGATGTGCCTCTTTTAAGGTTGAAAACTAGCTCAACTAACTTAAGATATGATTGTCTGTAATGAAAGCAGATACGGTTAGCTGGAAGCAGTGTGTAAACATATTCCTCTGAACACCCTTTTGTTGCCTGGATACCTATGCAAGGTGAATGTGTGCATTTGAAGAAGCATGAATTGCTTTGGGAAAGTCTGGCCATCAACCAAATGTGATTTGGCAGCTGGAAGCTTTTTTATTTGACTATGGAACATGGCTAAATCAGATCCCTAAATTTGCAAACTAAAATTATCCACAGTGATAGATTTTAAGGTAATCTTAAGGTCAAATTGTTTTGCATTGAATATATCTTCCATTAAAATGATACAACAATTACCACTCTTATTTGACCGCATGATCAGACGTAGTACAAATAAAAGTCGTATTTTGGTGGTTGCAGTTTCATGTGGGAAAGGGATAATAGGTTAAGGACTTTTTTTTTTTTTACATCTCCATTGGTTATTACTTCTAATCCATTTAGGAGGTACGTAAAAAGAAAAAAAAGATAAATATTTCAATGCACAGTGATGTCCTCTGTTAGGCTTTTCTTATCAGACTGACCCATCCTCCACCATTTCATATATTACTTGAAAGTTTTAATTGAGAGTGTTTTGTTAACATCAGAGTACATATGAAACACCAATCCCCATGGAAACCCCCTCTCCTCCTATACTTTTATTCCAATCTTATAATATTTATCAGTTTACTTAATGATTGCCATTGCTTCACCTGAACACGCTGTTTGCTGATGATTTTGCCTGGTTAAAAAACAAGTTAAAATTAACATATTCAGCACAGTGCCTCCCAACAGTCCCAATTCCAGCGGGACAGTCCCGCTTTCGGTTGACTGTCCCGCCGTCCCGTCCGATTTGCAACTTATCCTGAGAGATCAGACTCTCGTGAAAAAGTTGTTGTTTGTTTTTTCCTTTTTATACAACAGTAAGCTTGCTCCGGTGCGCTCAGACCCCGCGCTGTGCACTTCACTGCTTCACGGTTCCTGTCTGCTGGCTTCTGATAGTCACACTCAAGTGCAGGAAAGGACAGCTACTTGCCCGGAATGGGCGAAGCCTGACTGTGAGCTCAGTAGTATATTTGTGAGGGACAATCCTCCTGGAATAGAATAGGAGAGTGCGGCTGCCTTAAACACTCTGGGACAAGATGGACCGGGATTGCAGGAACTACTACTTGCATCGATGAGTATAAAGGGTGAACACCCAGCTTTGCATATATCTGTGTATATTTACTATAAGCTGTTATGCAGTTACTTACCTTAGGTGATACCACATCTCTACTATGAATGAATTACTGTAAAGTGAAGTGTACCATATTCACTGAACTTAATACGTATTTGATACTTACCTTGTTCTAATATCCAGATCTGAGACAATTATATTGCCTATTAAAAATCTTTGTTTGTGTACATTCGATATATTACAACCTCAGGAATTATGTAATAGGATTATTCCTGTGATGTATTGATAACTCTGATTGGCTGTTTTCTTATCTTATAACGATATGTACTGCAGTGATATTTACTCATATGATATGGGCAATATTTCTCTGTGACTCTTAATACTGAATCTCTGGATATTGAATTTTTTGAATTACATTCTTTCTTTATCTTAATTTGTGGTAATAAAAGTTACATGTTATTCAAATTCTCTGACCTGTTCAAGAGTGTAAATGAGGAAAGTTTTTTAAGAGTGGAAGTGCACCATAAAAGCAAATAATAAAGTGGCAGATATGGAGGCTGGACAAATAATAAGGGCAGACATATGGATGGCTGAATTAATAAAAGGGGCAGACACTAGACCCGCTCTCTGGGCGGTACAAGACACAGCCACTTTCCCCAGACATGCCCACTGGGTGGTACAAGACCCACACACTCTACCAGGCTGCACAATTTTGTTCCTCTCCAGTTCTTAAATGTTGGGAGGTATGAGCACTGAGGATGTTTGGTTACCAGGAGTAACTGTTAGTCAGAATGAGCAGGGAATGATGCTCTCAATGAAATCAGATAATACTGCACAAATAGCCACCAATTTTATCTTAGGGTTTGCAAGTCTATTACTGCATGAGAGTTTTCTGCTTTGCGCTAGGACATTTGCTACTACTGCTTCGTTATTTGATTGTGTTCTCTTTGAGTAATGCTGCGTACATACTGGAGGGTTATCTGAAGATTATTTTCTTCATTACAAGATAATCATCGGATAGTTCCAGCATATTACTAGTGTGTTCTGTCCACAATTTTGCTGAATGATCAGAAAAAGCATTGCATTTTTGGGAGCTCCTGATTTTTGCATTCAGCAGTATCCCAATGTCTGGACAAAAACGTCAGTGTATACTGGCACATGATCCTTCACTGCAACGATTCCCATTCATATTTTTAAATACAGCTGTCTGTGTAGACATGTATTTTGCTGCAGAAAAGGTTTCTGGGAACTATTTTTAAAAGATCCAAAGGAAAATAAAGATCAGGTGAACGGGGGCATCGCTATGCAGGTCACAGCTAGAATAGTTTCTGCTGATTTGGCAAGTTGTTGCATCAGGGGTAAAAATCTTCAGTGTGCACCCAGTATTTTGTATTATGTGTATATACTTTAAATTTGCCCAAACCAAGAGAAATGACTGTTTTGGTACACACCCTTTCTGACAATCATACACTAATATTTCAGTCAAGTTAAAGTGCTCAATTGCGCCGATCATCTGTAATTTAATTACTGCTTGTCAGATCAAATAAAACCAAGTAATGCAATCTACTCCTGGTCAACAGAGTATAAAATTGTTATGTCGGAGAAACAAATAGATACCATCTTCACCATAATATTCAGACCAATGATATATATACTATAATCGCAATCCATGATTTGAACACTGTAAAATAAAACATAACTTTTATTGGTATAATTAAAACATATAGTCAATTTAAAAGGTGAAATATTCACATATTGCATTACCTACTCATACTTGATTTCCAAAATGTACAAAAGTGGGTAAATTACCGTGGTTGACAAATATATTGGTATTTAGTAGTATGGACACGTTTAACTTATGTGGTGTTTAAATCAGCATGATTGATAATTGCACAGCAAGTCCTAACCTTACTGATGAAACATGTTATTACACATAAAGCTGACAATAATTGGATCCTGATGCAAAGCTTTTCAAAATCAGCAGTATTTTGTAGATCAGTATATACATTTCTGATAATCGAGAAACAATCACATTGTACATGATAATTTACTAAACAGTCGCATGAAAAAATAAAAAGCAACCTCACTGTTAGTCATTTGTAGTATGAACACGTATTAATTTTATGGTGTTTAGATCAACATGATTGATAATTACACTAACCTCACTGATGATACGTATGGTTGCACATAAAGATAGCATAGGTTGACAAGACTTGGATCCCGAAACAGCAATATTAATTATAACCTGATTATTGGGAAACAATCAAATTGTACATAGTAATTTACTAAACAGTCGCATGTTGGAATGAAAGGAAACCTCACTTTTCTGGATAAATGTTATATCGTTGGCGAAAAGAAATTACACAATGTTGCAAAATAGTAATAATTGGGTTTGTGAATGTTGCAGTGACAGAAGAATTCTGCAGAGAAATGATTCGTTTGTGCACAAGTATATGGTCTATTTGTAGCAGATCACTAATTAGTCGCTATATGTCAGCATGCTGGTCAGTAAAACACTGCATCTATATAGATTTATCTGGAATACCCTGTGATAGTCTATGAGGTGGGGGGGTCTCCCTGGCCTAATATCCTGAGTCACGCTGACTATTTAACGGTGCTTGCCGCCCCACAGCGGAACTTCTCTCCCTAAGGGGTTATATGTCCCTTCCCTAAATCTAAGTGCCCATAAATCAACTAGGTGTGGGGAGGAAGGAACAATAGCTTTCATAGGGTATTAAATCCACATGGAATATTCGCTAGGTAATGCAACAAGCGGGTGAACGAGGTGCACCTCGTTCACCCCTTACCGACCACCCAACGGGCATTTCGCCATTGCTTTGTTAAGGATAGTGTCCGGAAGTGAGACAATCTGTTTAAAAAGTATTGTGTACCAATGAAAGTTTGCTGGATTGCCATTCAGGCGCACCTGCTCAGTAATTGGCAGGACATGGTTCTAACAAGTTAAAGGTACAAGCCTTCTTATTTGCAGTCAAGTCTGCGGTATAGATACAGTGAAAACACCAGATGATTTAAATCTTATTTTAAGGGAGTGAACAATGACTACAATACTGGCTGATGATATGTTTGCTAGTAACTGTTTGCTGTATAGTCTTTATA
>WWET01000188.1:774167-784364 GCA_011038615.1 Limnodynastes dumerilii | reverse complement strand
TTGTTTTTTCTAAACATATATATATATATATATATATATATATATCCTGATTTAAAAATGAATAGCCATCTAATTATTGCACCATTTATATCATTAGGCGGATGATTAAGTCAATTTATTCATCCATTCATTCCATCAATACATAAATCATTTAATGTTTTCTATACTATATTCATGAATTCAAAGACAATTATATGTTTATTAGACCTATAATCAGGGCAAGACGATTGAAAACATCTTTATGGTCTGCAATAATTGGTTCAAACTCGATTATTGATCCCCCAGGTTATTAGGCATTTTAATACTGCCGATTATCACAGTTAAGACAGAGAGAGATATATGCAATAATTGATATGGTACTTTAGTCATAACCGTATGATCACAATGCTCCTCCCCTAATGATAATAATAAAGGGAGAGCTGTCTGATATAGAATGATGGCTGATACTCAAATGTTGAACTCTAAATTCTCTAGTTATGTATCTCATTTAAGTAACAGTCAATAAGCCTGATAAGAAATCAGAGAGGAAAAAGAGAAGTAAAACATACTTCAAACTTGTTTCTGCATAGGATGATATGATTATACTGAATTCTAGCGGTAACAATGAATGTGTGTGTATGTGTAGACAATATATTTGTGATTTTAAAATCTATATATCAGGAATTATTTTTATTAAAATGTTAAATTTAAATTTATCCTTTTGGGCTGTGCATAGTATTATGGGAAAAAGGACACTTACCACAATAATAATTTATTGATAAAAGTTGAGAAATTTCTATGGCTGTGTAACAGGGCTTTCCCCGCCCCGTAGCCTTCATTTAAATGGCTATCCCCGCCTATATGACGAGGATAGAGCCATCGTAAGGGAAGGGTCTGCCCCTTCCCCGTAAGTACTGTTGAACGTAACTTGTTTACGTATGATAGTACTTACGCTAAGGGAACATCTGCCGGGTGTGGATCTCCAGTAAGAACAGCCCTGTTTTGATAGGGTTGTTTTGTCCCAGCTAGTTTCGAACTGGCTGGGATATCAATTGCTTATGCCTCCATGAAAATTCACCGTTGTACGTTGGTCTGGATCTACTCCAATATTGTAAACATCCATTGTTTTTAAATGACAAATAACAGTAACAGGTAATATTTTTTATTATTTTAATTTAAGAAAACCTTATAGCAATGTCAGCATTTTTCCACATAGAAAACAGAACAACTATAGTTGACTATAGAAACCTCCACAAATCAAATGTAAACATCTGTTATATCAGTAATGTTTTATGATTTGCTGTGAAGAATATGATTGTTCTCATTGTATTCTAACACAGTGCTTCCATTAATAAAGAAAAAAACAGAAACCTGTCTTGAGAATTAGACGCAGCATACATTAACCAAACTTTACTGAGATTTTGTGCAGTTGTAGCAGTTGACCATATAAATTGTTTAATTGGCCAACACATCACATACATGTGAATGTGCTTAAAACGTTTACACTGAAGTCCATGAGAATCCACATGACCTTTATTTAATGTCAGCCAGTCCTAGTGTCTGGAGCCCTGGTCTCATGCAGTCCTGGTTGTAATATCAACAATCACAAAATCAACAATGGTACACAATAACACCATCAGCTATTTTACTGTTGATATCCAAAATAATAAAAAAAATTATGTCAGCATAACGGCATACTCACCCATTCACAAAAAAAAGAGGCGAAAGCGGTAAGTATTCGAAAATAGGACTTTTGAAAAAGGACTTTCGGAAGTCCCATTTTCGGCAATTATACTCTTGTACCGGAAAGTGTAACCATACAGGGGTATGCCATACCATCACTTCTCCCATTTATTTAACTGAAAAGCTATAAATCTCCATTCACTTCTATCATTCTATGTTTTCATACCACCACTTCTAAATGTCCATACCGCCACTTCTAAATTTCCACTTCAACCACAGGTAATACTATAAAACTGCTAAATAAATAAAACGAACTGACAATTAATAGTATTCATGCAGAGGGGCTTCTTGTAGATTTGTGTCAAATTAGTGTGCAGTGTCAAGGTACCAGTGTTAGTCAATACGGTATGGAAAAGACATAGATTGGAGGAGGTGTCCATCTGATGAGCCATTTAATAAAATAATAATTTTTCTACAGTAATAAGGAAAGTATAGGTAATTGCCAGTATAAGATTTACCTTCTATTGTTTCCATCAATAATAATTATTAGGTGGTTTTAGCAAGTTATTGTATATAGAAAGAAAAGGAGGGGGCAACAGAAAACAAGGGAAAATTGGGAAATAAAATAATAAATTAAAAGTAAAAATATAAATACACATAAACGCAAACAAAAACAGGAGAAACACATGCAAGTCTATTGCCTACATAGGGCGTAGAAACATACAAAAAGAAAATCAAATCAAGACCTCTACTGCCACTGTGGTCGTGATCTAAACACTGGCGCCTTTGTGCCGCATTACCAAAAGGGGGCGATATCCGATCATAGTGATTTGAAAACACCCCTCTCCCCTTACCGTAACTTAGGATCTGGACCATTGCCATTAATCACCCTGGGGAAATCCTATCACATCGAGGAAGCATCTACTGTTGGGCACCACCCAAGTCTGATACATATTGTGACCATGGGAATTACTTAATGAGAGGAGAAGTAATCAGTAGGGAACCCTTTTCTCTACTTAGTGTAGCTAAATCAAACCTTTTGAATTATTTTGGCTATATCTGTGAGCGAAGGAGGCTTCCACCTCTTTGCAATAGCTCAGAGGTGGAAGTCTGGATATGACCCAGCACATATTGTTTATATTTTAGATCTGTTGTGAGTACAAGTGGAGGAGGGCCGTTCTGGCAGAGGTTACCTTTAGTTGTATCCAGCATTTTCAAGTGTCTAGTAAACAAAAGCAAAAAATGTGTATGACAGCCTTTAGCATATGACTTGTTTGGCTAAGGGCATAGGGATTATTCAATAGCATGATTGTGGTACATTCCAATAGGTTGTTGTACTTAGTTAATGGAAGAGTGTTGATTTAATTTGTCATAGAACAAACATTTATATGCTAAAGAGGCCAACATTGCCTCAAGTGCCAACACCATTCTTCTTCTAATAGTGGTTACTTTCTTACTTTGTACTACCCACAAGTAAAACAATAAATAAAAAAAAATAAGTAAATTAGTTTAATATTTTAAGTACAAAATAATCTAATGCACTCACATGTGTAAAAAATCAGTCCGTTTATTAACTGTGAACGTGTGCTATTTGAGTGCTGGCCTCACCGACAGGCTACCATGTGATCAGGTGTTTGGGTGGGAAGCAGTGAGACCTGGAGGATGGAGGGAGCAGCCAACCCTGAATCCGCAGAGGTAAGCAGTCAGCGGCTGGCAGCTTAGACATTGCTATAAACAGCACTCAGTTAATGAGTGCTGATTGAGATTTAAAATTGCAGTGCCAACAGAGGACATCGCTAGCTGCTGGCAATATATTTGTGAGTTCTGAGCACTGTTCAAGCTGAAAACTGTGTGGGAATGTACAGGGCGGCTGCTATGAATTGCACTGTGTGTGCACCCCCTTGCTTTGGGGTTCGGGTTGGTCTACTTCCGCCCAAGGAGGCAGCATTAAATCAGCCTACGTTTTATCATTCACAAACAAAATGACTGATGAAACCTTTGTATGATAGGTAAAATCATAATAATGTACCCTGTAAGTGTAATGCTGCAAATGTGAGATTTAGCATGTACTGTAATTACAGCCTATCAAATCAATAAGGCAGACAAAACATTACTAAAATATTTCGTAAAACTGATAATAATGTGCATTTAAAATTTTGCAATCGACCACCTAAATAACCACACAATGAGTATCTCATATACTATTTTTCTTTCCAGTTATATGTTCAATTACAGTCAGCTCACAAATGCAATTACCACATCATTACCAAGTGTAAATAATATCACCTTATGTGTCAGCTCCATCTGAATACACTGGAGATGACAGAGGGAATCCCTTTGCAGTGTTGAAAAAAAAAACCTGATTATATAGTGATACTTGTGGTTATTGTCATTCTATATATAAATATCTTAGTAAGACAGTTGTTTAGAACAGGCCTGTGGCCAACATGTGGCTCCACAGGTGTTGTGAAACAAGTCCCAGCATGCTTTGCTGGTTATTACTTTGAGTATTGATTTAGGGCATGCTGAGGATGGTAGTTTCAGGAAACCTAGAGAGCCACAAGTTGGTCAGATCTGAATTAGAAGAAAGCAATCACTTTCTCCATGTGATTCTGCATTGTTTTAACATTCATGGATAACAAAACATTGATTTAGGCAGTTTTTATTTCTGCATGCTCCATATGGGTTATTGTGGATAGTATATATATATATATATATATATGTATGTATGTGTGTGTGTCATTATGGGGGTAGTGTGTGTGTGTCATTATGGGGTAGTGTGTGTGTGTCATTATAGGGTAGTGCGTGTGTGTCATTATGGGATAGTATGTGTGTCAGTATGGGGTAGTGTGTGTGTGTCATTATGGGGGTAGTGTGTGTGTGTCATTATTATATATATATATGTATGTGTGTGTGTGTGTGTGTGTGTGTGTGTGTGTGTTACATAATCAAGATATATAAATGTTCCCTGTGCATACATGTGTTATACTTGCCAACTTGTTATGTCTTCCTACCAGGATATATGGGGGTGGAGGGGAGGAAGAGCTGATAATGTCCAGGGGTGTGATGACGCTCCCACTGCTTCACAATGCTGTGAATAACAGCAGTGAACAATGGAAGCATGGCTTGATGACATTATTTGTGCTCATAGGAACTGAGAATCACTGCATCTCTGCAAAGGAAGAGAACAGCGCAGGTTTCCATCAGCAGCCAATCAGTGAGGTAGTTAACCTTTAACTTTGCTTTGTTTACTGATCGAATGCTGTGCGCTTTTCTCTTCCTTTGCTGAGCAACATTTTGCTCAGGTGTAAATTTGCACTTTTTTTGATGACCCCAGAATAAGATAGGACCCAAAATATTTACATGTAAGTCCCACATCCCTGTGTTGTTCTATTATTATGACCATTTTGGGCCTGATTTGAATGCCCCCCCCGCCTACCTTCACGAGCAGAAGGGAAGCACATCCCTTTTCCATGGCATGGCATGCGCCCTCCATTCAAAACACCCCACTTACGCACTTTGCATGCATTAGTGCAGACCCTCCAACATGACCCATTCCATTAGGTACAAAATACTTCTGAATAGAGGATCTTTGTATTACAATTTACATTAATAGGGGTGCTAATGTACTACCAACCAATCCAGACATAAAATATCCACCATTTTAAGTGAGAACACACCAGAACGGTACACTCCTGATGTCAGAATCCGCTATGAGACCATTGCTCGTGCTGCATTTGGAGATGCACACACAGCAAAGCCGAATCTTAGGATCAAGTCGTTTTTTACTAACTACAAAATATAAGGTATATGTTTCTTTAGAGCACTATAAAGCAACCAACAGTAAATTTAAGAACTGAATGATACTATTATAAAACCGTACTATACTATAATAAAGCCATAGGGGTGTGGGTCCCCGCTGCGAATTGCCCCTTTTCAAAAGGAGACAGAGCAGTCGCTTCCTGCAAGAGAGAAGATGGTGCTGAGAATGGTAAGTGTAAATTTAACCCTAACCCTCCCGTTCCATTACCTTAAACCTAACATCTCTTCCCAGATTAACCCTAAGGGCCAGATTTACTAAGCTGCAGATTTGGAAAAGTGGAGATGTTGTCCATAGCAACCAGTTAGATTCTATCTGACATTCTCTATTTAATAGTTAAATAAGATCTAGAATCTGATTGGTTGCTATGGGCAACATCTCCACCTTTCCAAACCCGCAGCTTAGTAAATCTGGCTCTAAGACTCTCCTCCCCGCAGCCTGACCCTAAAATTCCTTTGCCCGCAGCCTGACTCTAAGACTCCCATATCTGCATCTTGACCCCAAGACTCCCTTCCCCACAGCCTAACCCTAAGACTCTACCTATGCTCAGCCTGACCCTAAGACCCTCTTCTTCCATTACCCTCACATAACTCACTCTTCCCCACAACCTAACCCTTAAACTCCCCAGAGAGTGTTATTCATCTCTTTGTCGGTGTAGCAGGTCTGTGGTTAATGCGATGGGTCTGCAACAGCTTTGCCAAATAATGAATGGGTAAGTATTCCAATCGACATACTTATTCATTCTGAATTTTAAAAGAAATGTCGGCTTTTTCTAAATGGGGACAGATGAAAATTGGTTTTCGACTGTCTCTACTTCTAAAAGCACCGTTTCGCTGTGGTGACTCCCACTGGTTAGTAGTTCCTATTAAATACTTTTTTATTTGTAATTTTGTGTTTCCTTCCTCTAAGCAACTACAATACTGTATATTCTCTCAGAAATAATTGACATATTTGGGATGGAAATCTTCATGCTAAATGACAGCTAACAGACATTCTGACACAAAATTCACTTTAAAGCTAAGCATTTAATTTAGCTTAATATTAATGCAACAAAAAAAAAAACGTGTCAGGTTACTTAAAATATATTTATACAAGGTTACCAAAATTACTCATTCCATTTGTTCTAACAGAATTAAGAATTTATCTTAAAAGTAATGACACAGAAGATCCAACACTTCAAACACTTGCATGTTTTGCATATTCATTTAAAACACTTTTTATTATGCAAATGTGGAGATGACTGATTTACAATGAGGCCATCTGAAACACATAGGAGAAAACCCAGTTATCCTATTAAAAAGGGAATTGCTATTCTACTTCGTTATTCTGAAAACACCTTCAAATAAAATATCCCCAAGTAATTGGAACATTGCAGCATATCTTCAAAAAATATGTTAAGATTTTATTTCCTTATTTGAGGTTAAAGGATAGTCGTAGAGTTTATAACTATGCCATTCTCTATGTGACAAATATCTTTTATTATTATAAGTATCTCTATCTCCATCATTGTCATGTCCCCAGTTTATTGTATACCACACTCTGTCCAGTACACCACTTAATCTAGGAACACCAAGTCTACATCTTAATATTCATTCCTGATCACAACATACTATATTACTTTACTACCAGTGACATTGGGGTAGATCCTGAGCTACGTATGCTAGTGTATTTACACTAGTCGGAGATGTAAAAACGCTGTTTTGTATGTACTGCGCAGCAGATGTTACGCCACATAACTCTGAACGTACGTACCAGCCTACTATCAGCGGCGTAACTAAGAACGAAGGGGCGTAACGGTCATATGACACCTGTAATTCCGCTTCGTAGGCGGGGTGAGGCATTTAAATCGTTCAGTATGGGCATGCTTAGTCACTTACGTACGTGAAGCCTTTACATACGTCAGTAGTTACGCTTTGAAAAGGTAAGGTAGGGTTTGGCAAGCGTAAAATGGCCAAAGTGCGTACGAGCGAGGGGAATGCCTAGAAATTACGCTAGCGTAAATGCGCTACGCGTTGTAACGTAATGGAAATGTAGCTCAGGATCTGGCCCATTGTAGTCAAACATGTAGAACTTCAAATCAAGCAAGAGATTAATATACACAGATATATTACTAGAAAGAAATATATGACCTTTGTTCCCAGTAGTTCTGTGTTTTATGTGTGTATATTTTTTTCTATTTTTTGTAATTCAGTTAGAAAATTCAATACCATTATAACTGTCATACAAAGAAATATTCTCCCATTTGTAACTTCATATTGTTTGTATGTGTTTTAATAGTAACATTGAATATTTAAATCTATTATCTGAGTTCTAAAAGAACCTCACCTTGCAACCCATTGGAACACTACCGTCCTATAGTAATGTTCAGGTTTTTTTTGTATTTTTTTAAATAAAGCAATGGTTTTAGACATGGACAGGTAGGTAATCCTTCAAAACATAGGAAGTTTTAAAGCACAAACAGAAAAATGAAGAAACATCTGCTTACATCATTGCTGTGATAAACATAGGCACATTTGTGTGTATCCTACTATTTTTGTTACATTTGTAGCTTTTTTTTTTTTACTACAGCTCTTATTACACAGCTCTTGGTTTACCTTCTGTTAGTCTCTAAGGCAACACCCACCCTATTGCTTGGGATTTACACTTGCAGTAATTACGGATGGCCTTTGGTTTAGGTTCATTGGGAACCTAGCAACACTGTATGTACAAGCACTTTGATAGTCTGTGTTTACAGGTACCTGTAAACACAGATAGCCAAGTTTGTATAGCTTGTATACCTCCCCCCTACTTCACTTTTCAGAAATCAAGCAGATTGCCTCAGTTGAGGCCTGCAGTGCATGGACTTCTGTTGATCAATTTGGTTTGTTATGTTGTAATGTTGCTCTTGATAATAGATATACTGTAGCTGTGGCCTTGGATCTTTCTGCCTTAATTCTCTCCACTTAAGATTTTGTTAACTTTGTCTACCACTGTTAGCTCAAGTTATTTCTGTACTATTGATACACTATTAAAGAAAAAAGTAGACACAATAATAATGAGATAAGTTATTAATATTTATATTTCTATTATTTCCAGATTAGTTGAAGAATGATTTTTTTTTAGGACAAATTTATTTTCATTTAAAAGGTTATTGATAGTGTGTATAAACAACACATTGTGTTTCTCCATTGTATTACTGACTGGAATATAATTACCTAATAAACTTTACTGGAATCTTTGTCACACTTTTTACATTTTTTCTTGGCAAGATGGCCCAGTTTATCATTATCCGTCGGGAGCTATTTATCAGTTTCATGTGCATTAAATGTTATTTTCTTTTTTTCCCAATACACTATAAGCATCTTTTTGACAGCCCCAAGTAATGCTTTAAGACTTTTTTTGTATGCCACACAGCTTAATTAGGAAACACTGGAGTAGATCCAGACCTAAGTTGTTTTTACGTTCGTTGGCATAGCGTATTTACACTATTGTAATTACTAAGCACTCTCCTAGACACTCCCCTTGCTCGTACGTAGTTTACTCGATTTACAGTTGCCAAACCCTACCTTAACTTTAAGTATGGATGTAAATAATGAATTGATGTATGTAAAGGCCTAACCTGTCCCATAATGTACGATTTAAATGCTTTCCTCCGCCTACAAAGTGTATTTTCGGGTGTCGTACGGAAGACACGCCCTTTCGTTCGTATTTGCGCTGAAATTATGGAAGATCAGAATTACGTTGCATAACATCGCGCATGTGCGCTACATACAAATGGCCGATTTTACGTCAGCGGCTAGCATAAAAATGCTAGCGTATGTAGCTTAGGATCTGGCCCATTGTTTTAATTGGGATTTCTATTAACTAAATTTAGAGCAATAATTTAAAATGAAATTTTATTTCAGTGTTTACTTATTGGATTAAAACACATTTTAATTCAAATGTATCCAAATTATTGTTAGAAATTACATATGATTATATATAATAGTTGTTAACATTTATATTATCCCATTTGTTTCTCAATGGTAATCTTTGTATTTTTGTGTATGTGTTTTTCCTATGAACACTTTATAAAATACCATTTATGAAAACAAACCTTATTAAATACATTCTTTAAAATCTATGACTGTCATTTTGGATTGCTGTAGCACTGACTATATCAAAGGTCTGAATTCACAGATACTAGCTGAAAGGTGACTTACACAAGTTTCCTTTATACCTCACATCTGTGTCCTCTCTCATTCTTGCCGTTTCCACCTACACAACATTGCACACATCTGTCCCTTTCTCATCAATGAAGCTACTAAAACCCTCAACCACTCTCTAGTCCTATCACACCTCGACTATTGTAATCTCCTCCTCGTTTGTCTCCCGCCCACTCTTCTTGCAGCTTTAGTCGATTTTAGCATCTGGTCACCCTGTGCTTCCCCTGCTCTTTTTCTCTGCTGATGTGTGATTCCTGTATGTGCCCGTGCCCTTCCAGTGTACTGTTACTCATGCCTTCCAGTGTACCTTGCCTAACCAGTATACTCCTGCCTTCCAATGTACCTTGCTTACCCAGTGTACTCCTGCCTTCCAGAGCTCCCTGTCTTCTCAGTTTGGTACTGCTTCCCAGTGTTACCTTGGATTTCCAGTGGATGTGTGAGTGTCAGTCCTCATCCATTCTGTGGCAGTGTTAGAGCAGTTTGGGTACCATTGTCCCTATTAGTGTTGTGGTCTTATATTGGTATACTCTT
>WWET01000188.1:741860-765873 GCA_011038615.1 Limnodynastes dumerilii | reverse complement strand
TCTTCACCAATGTCATTTAGTGGGTATTTTCATGTAATTAATTTGTTTAACCAATTATTTGTTTAAATATTTCTTTGCTTTGTTTTTCTCCTATACATATTTGTCATGTTTGTCTTAAAAATAATTTTTTTTAATAATTTCTATTATAGAGTAAATATTTTATTTTTCATTATTGCTCTTGCAGTAGTTATACTTAAATCTGGATTACTACCCATATTAGGTTTGTATTTCATTTTTTAGGAATATATGACCTTTGTACTGCATGTTCCTGGTTTCTGAGCATAGAACAAATCCTGACTTTTGATCCATTTGCAATCGTAGGAGGAATTAATGGATACGCGAATATCCATAGTCACAGGGCCACAATATTCATGCATCCGTATGATTGCTCTGCTATCCCTTTCCTGCGCAGCAGTGAACTTCCGATATGCAAACCATACCTTAACTTTTCTTATTCCTTTGAATGTACAATGTTAGTGCTTCGAACGTGTGGATTGGTTTGCAGAGCATTGACACACTTATACTGTACATTGTAAAGTTATGCCCACTTGCACCCCGCGCCATCTGGCTATGGCTGTGGAAAGTGTCATTGCTGTCAAGTCAAGTTTGTGTTGGGTGTAATGCATTTTGATTGGGTAGCATGGATCAGTGCTCATGCGCAAAACACACAAAAACGTCCAAATTAGGATAGCAGCTTTCTTAGGGAGCACAGTAAATGTTGTTTTTTCTCCTCTTTTGTTAGAGTATGAAGCTGCCTGTTTCAGGGCCGTAACTAGGGATGGGCAATAGGGGCGGTCACCCAGAGCGCAACGTCGAAGTGGGGAGGCAGAAAGTTAATCTTTAAGGTTAAACTGGTTTCTAATCTAGGGTTGGGGGCGCTATATTCTCTTTTTGCCCCGGGCACTAACATTTCTACAGCTCTGGCCCATTTATTAAACTGATTTCCATTATATTACTATCACAGAATGCACAGTGTTCACAGCGGAACTGCCTTTATGCCATGAAAAAACATGTTAATAAATTACCCTTGTGCCCTGATCCCTAAAGATGGAGCAGGCCCGGCAACAGGGTGGGACAAGGAGGACAGCTGTCCTGGGCCCCACCTGCAATCCACTGATGCCAAGACTATTGCAGAGTTATGAAGGGGGTCCTGAAACCATTAGTGTACAGGGTCCCAAGATTTCATATTATCATTATTTCACTTATTTCCTACAATAAAACCTTCCCAGTGCCAAATGCACTTGCATTGCTTGCATGATTTCATAAATCTTTGTGTTAACAGGATAATGGACTGAGGTTCCTAAGAGAGTTTTTAAGAACAGTTACTTAAATAAGTCTCAGACTCTAAATAAAAATGAAATTGAATCAGTCTACCCATCCCCCCCATTTCTTTCTTTGTGTTTCAGTTGGTTTCCTGACACTTTTGCACCCAACGCATCCTAATAGATGGGAACAAATTCTGATCCATCCTATCCTCAATCACACTTCTACCAGAGGGGCTGGATGGAGTTCCCAAGTAGGTGTTCCATTTTAGTCTGAAAGTTTAAGGTAGCCACTTGCCGCCATAGGTTTGTCTGTGGATGTAGGAGTGATTAAAATTAAATGCTGGGATGTCTGAGTGGTGCAGCCGAGCTCTAGTGGATCCATCTTAATCTTTTGCACTGATAGCATCAAAATTGGAGTCTGAATTAATCTCTATGGACCTGATACAGACTTGTGAAAAAAGGGGCATTTCACTATCACTAGTATGAGAAAATGCCCACTTTTTGCAATTGCACAATTTACGCATTAATATAGACCTGCAACATCAAAACTTCAGAACCTTTAGTGATTTCTGAAGTTTAAATAAAACATAAAGGACGTTTTCTGATATTGCTTATTAGATGGTTGCCAAGAATTGATGTGGGGAACAACAAAGAATTGTACTTACCAAGAAATGATTTTGGAGTGAGGCTTATCCTAAAAAAAAATATGAATAATAATAAAAATAAAAAATATATTTTGGAAAATATTACATTGTTTGAACCAGTAGCTAATTTTTGCCTTGACTGCTAACGAGTATATGAAATGACATGGACTTCCCCTGATTAAAGTACGGACAGGAATTTAAGAACACATCAGTGCGGTTGCTCCACTAAGCACTCCACTCGCACCAACTGACTTCTGATAAGCATACTTTATGTTTTTCTAAATCAAATAAACAGTTGTGGCAGATCTGTATTCAGGGTTGGTTTGTAGTGTGTAGGCCACAGTTGCAGATACTCCTGGAATATCCTGAGGAGCAGGTATTAAAAGAACTTTCAAAGCTGAAAGTGGACAAATCAATGGGACCAGATAGAATACACCCGAGGATACTAAAAGAGCTTAGAGGGGTGCTGGCAAAACCATTAACTGAATTATTCAACCAGTCACTAATAACTGGGGTGATTTCAGAGGACTGTGGGGTGATTCCAGAGGACTTTGAAAATAGCAAATGTAGTCCCTCTGCATAAAAGTGGCAGTAGGGAAGAAGTGGCAAACTACTGACCAGTGAGTCTAACATCAGTACTAGGGAAAGTAATGGAAACACTGTTAAAGGAACAAATTGTACAATCTCTCAAATCCAGTATTTTACAGGTTTCCAAGCAGCATGGAATTATTGGAAGAAGATCATGTCACACAAATCTTGTAGAATTTTTTGGGTCTGTAAAGAATTAGATCAAGGGGGAGCTGTAGACATAGCTTATCTAGATTTTAGTAAGGCTTTTGACACTGTGCCACTTTGGTATTGGACTTAAAGATCGTTACATGGATACAATCTTAGTTACAGGTTGTAGTATATGGAATTCCTTCTTGGGATGGTAAGGTAACCAGTGCAGTACCCAAGGGTTCTGTATTGTACTAGTGCTATTTGAAATCTTTATAGGTGATATTGCCTGTGGTATCGAGGGGAAAATATGCCTATTTTGCAGATGACACAAAGATATGTAACAGGGTAGACACGCAAGGAGGGGTATAGAAAATGAGGAATGATCTAGGTCAGTGTTGGCTAACCTGTGATACTCAAGGTATTGTGAAACTACGAGTCCCAGCATGCCTTAACTGCAAAAGAATAGTGGATACCTGACAAAGCATGATGGGAATTGTAGTTTTATAACACCTGCTGTGTCACAGGTTAGCCAACACTGATCTAGGTAGACTGGAGGAATGGTCAAGAGTGTGGCAACTGCAGTTTAATGCCAAAAAATGCAAAATCATGCACTTGGCCAAGCAATGTAACAAAGCAATGAGAAAGGTAAGTCAGATGCTTGGTTGCATAGGTAGAGGAATTAGTAGCAGAAAGAAAGAAGTAGTGATGCCCCTTTATAGATCGTTGCTACGACCTTGCCTAGAAAACTATGTTCAGTTCTGGAGGCCATATCTCCAGAAATACATAAATACTTTACAGATTGTGCAAAGAAGAGCAACTGAAATAGTCCATGGCCTGTGTCACACAACATACCAAGAAAGTCTAGAGGAACTAAACATGTATAGCTTTGAGCAGAGAAGGGAGAGGGGGGATATGATAGCAGCTTTCAGCTAGAGGAGGGTGGCATTTTTCAAAGGAAGAGGTGTAATAGAACACGAGACCATGAATATAAACTGGTGGGAGATAGATTCAGAGGAAATGTGCGGAAAAATTACTTCACTGAAAGGGTGCTGGATAAGTGGAATAACCTCCCATCTGAGGTGGTTGAGGCTAAGACAGTAGAACAGTTTAAAGATGCTCAGGATAAATATAACGATATCCTAAATCTTAAACTAGGGTAAATAGGGTCTAGGGTCAGTATCATTTTAAATAAATAACTGGGCAGACTGGATGGGCCATGTGGATCTTATTTGCCAATACTTTCTATGTTTCTATGACTCACAATATTCAGGCATTGCTCATGATATCCAGGGAGAGCAGGCAAATCTCACGCATTTGGGCTTGAGGCACTATTTTTATGTAAATCACTGCCCCAAGTCCTGCTCCCTGCCCATCAATACCCTATTTAATAACACTGGCCCTGATTCACGCATAAGAGGTGCGGATACACATGTCTAGTATTTGACTGATATTTGTGGCGACCCATGGTGGTTTTCTGCTGCACACTGGATTCTGTTGTGATTACAAGACCATTGGGAATCTAACCTCTAGCACCTGCAGCTCTAATTCAAACAACGTTCTGAGCCAAAGTAAAGTGAAAGGACACAGGTACAAAGGTAACAATAACCTAAAAGTTTATTTGTTCTCTCTCTTTCACTTGTATTGAATTGATTTCACAATGACTCAGATTGCAAATACTTTACCCCCTAGTGTTTTACTAATAGCATAACACAGACCAGCGTGAACACTTTGAACTTTTATTATTCAAAACAGTGTATGTTTTGGGATACAATATTATATTTTTATACATAATCCATTTTGTGATGTATATTTACTGAACTCAATACTTTGAATAAAGATGTTGTTTTTTTTCCTGGATATATTGCAGATTGTCTTGATTTATGTAAACCTTTACACATAGATATGTTTTACTATTACCTATAACGATTACAGACTTATATTTGATTATCCTTTGGTGTGTACTCTGATTGTTACTGGTTTTAAAAGGTTTTCTTGGAAAAGTAGGTCATTAATAAAATAAAGCTATTCCCTGCTGCTCAATGGTTAGGATTGTCATGCTGCAAGATGCTTCTGAAAGTGATGGAATCTGTTCTCACCTTCAGTGAGGGTCACCAGTGACAGCTAAGTGGCATTACGTTTAATTATGATTGCCATCCTGAAATAGCAATCATTTGACAGCATAACAGAGAAGAGCAAGACTCTTCTGAATTTGTTAATTCTTCCTGAAACGCTGTCCCCATAGTAACGAGGGTGATGATTCTCTTTGGGGAAGAGATGTGCAGAATTAGAGGAGTCAGTGATTCTTTCAGCAGTTATATAGTGCAATACAGAGCGAGAGGGAAAATACAGAGCAAACTGCAGATTTCCTTGTAATTTCTCTTCCTTTCTGCTGTGGAAATTGGTCTTATAATGACAAGTAACTAGACTGATTTTAGTAGGTATTGCATATTGCCTATTGTGCACAGACAATGATCGAAATATTGAAATGGTTACCCTAGAGTCTTCTATTGAACATCTCCATTGCCTTGAGGGTTAAGTCTCAAAATCCATTAGTCTTCCACTCTTTCTCATTCAGTATTTCCAATTGTCAGAAACAGGACACTTGTTTCAGGATGTTTGTTTTTTTCCGCACTACATGCCACTGACAATTAGAAGGCCCTGTCTGTTTTTGTTAAGGGTGCATTTATAATAAAGAAAAAATAGTCTCTGCCGTTACCATAGAAACATCTGCGTCTGGCAATGTCTATAATGTGGAAGGGCTTTCAGCCGGTCTGCGCAATCAGTGACTCAGTGTTAGGTTATGTGAATCAGTGCCTTCTATTTTTTATTTAATCTCTACAAAATCACGAACCTGCAAGGAATATCCACATAATACATAAACAGAGACATTCACTTCATCCAGTTTAGCATTTGCTTTGTTTAATCTCAGCCTTTCTGCAATGGCATTCTGCAGTCATTTTATTCCATTGCTAAGTCATTTGCAGTATAGATGAGCATCTTGAATAGAGAGTAATTCCAGTCAATGCGGCAAGATTTCCAGTAGCCCAATATAACCACTTTCCTATTCCATTCTAAAGAGTGTCAGCTAGAATTTTAGTAAATCTATCCCTTGGTGTACAGTAGCTTGTTTAGGCTGTTTGTAAACATTGTAATAAGAACCACCCCAAACACATGTTGTGGCACTGCTTGAAACACTAAGGGCTAGATTTACTAAACTTCTCAAAAGGAAAAATGGAGATGTTGCCCACAGCCCTATTTATTATTACTATTAATGTCTATTTCCGAACTTGAAATAAGGCTAACTTGAAAATCGTATGGTAGGATCCAAAGTGTTTTTATGTATTACTTATGGTTATTAGAAGCTTGGTTCTGGTCTCTACAGAAAATATAACTAATTTGACAGTGATACATAATAACATAATAATGTTTGTTGTATTATTTCTAAAAGAGATTATAGAGTAAAGAGGACAGGGATACCATGCAAACAGTTATAAGATTGGAAATGTATCTCTACTCTGCTTTTTGTCCCCTCTGCTTTTTCTGGCTCTGTCTCACAGGTGTGGAGTTAACAACCCTGTGAGGTAGAAAAATACTGAACAGTTAACCCTGTTAGCACTTTAGTACTGGCAGGTTAACTGTCAGCATTCTAAACATCACAGTTACATACTGATCTTTTATTTTAGAACTACTAGCAGAAATGCAAAATTTCGATAAACCATATTTTCGTATAATTGATAGAAGTCCGCATTTATATAATTTGCAAACGATTTGCTAAACATGGCACTTCACTTTCCCCTAAAATCTTTCCTAATTTGGATCTTAATTTTGTAAGATTGAGTTGCTTTCAGTAATCAGATCAGTAGTATGCGGTATGAAATGTGAGGCTAATTACATATCATCCTTGTCTCAGTAGATCTAGCTAAGAGAGGGTAGATAGACTCAGCAAAAGGAGTTAGTGAAATTAATTTCAGTCATCCATGAAGAGATTTGAAAATGATTAATAGCCACTGGTCAAATAATCGTTTTACAGTTTTAGTCTTGTCAAGATTAAGTTTAGTTCAGTTTTAAATGAATACCATTCAGGCCTGAACCATTGTCTGAAATGTTTCTTTAAAATAATCATATTAAATATATTTACAATGATGTACATTTGTCTGAAAACACACATACAGGCAATATGTGTGAGAAAATCTAGTGAATATTGTAGCTTTTCCGGTTATCTACCACTTGGGAATCATCCTTTTTTATTTTGTTTTATATTGTTTGTGAATTACCTCCAAAGTTTTCTGAAGTATCACAGAAACATACAGATTGAAACACTTGAACATCATATCAGTCATTCCATGGTACAGGACTCAACAAATCCTGGTCGCCAGGTCACCATGGTGACAAAAAATTTGAACCTGGCACCTGGATTTACATGGAGAATTTCCAATGAGCAGGGAGAAGTTTATCCACAGGGTGTATGTGGATAAGGTTACTAACATTGCTAACAGTGGCGTGCAGGATTCAGAATTCTGCTGCCAATGCAAGTGTAACACCTTTACAGCAGCAGCAGAGTTTTGAAAGTGAGATGTTAAGTTCTGCATGAACAAAGGGAGAACACTCCCCTTGCACATATGGGACTTCTGTTCCCTGCTACCTTAACACCTACCCCATAGAAAACAGAGCTGGTGCGTAATGGTGAATTGTACGTAAGGGTTTAACCAAGCCCACTGTTAAATTACCATACCTCCACACCCAATAAAAAAATATATCATTATGAATTCCTACACAAAGCTGGTCTCTTAGGGCCCGATTCAATTAGCCTCGCACACACATTATTTGCGGTGCGAAGCTAATTGTGCAAATTTTTTATTTTTATTCACATCACATAGCGACGCGAATAAAAATCAGCTACCGTAATAGACGGGAAAAAGCGCACTGCAAACTTTTTTCCATCTATTACGGCACAAATATCTAATTGAATCAGGCCCTTGGTTGGAAGCTGTAATTTCCCAACATTATCATCTGTATATAGGGAAGGTCATAAAGGGCAACTTCTTGGTTCTACCACCTGCTTGTCCTTACATATGTAATGGGATGTCCAGCTGTGTATAACTTCTTTTCTTTCCTTGCAGTAGAGTTATCTTTGTTGATATCATATTCACCTGCCTAAAGATTCTTCTACAAGAAGATGTCCTAGTTGTATAAGATGAAAATGCTTTACAATGTTGTTCATCCTGACATTTTGTGTACTATATTATTATTGATTATTTCATTCAACATATTCATTTATCTATGTGAAACCTACAGTGTATAGGAAGGAACATTTTTTTGTTGTTGACCCATTTACATAGCCTGTTTCTTTTTTCTCCTTACATATTTAGTATGTAGTGTATTGTATACAAGCCTGAACTTGACTCATTGCTGTAATTCTCTTTGCATGACATGAGTTGCTCCTATAGGCATTCTTCTGGTATGTCATCCTACTTCTGCGCTAGTGCATTTAATGGCAGATGAAGTCTATTTGCGGCTTTATATTCCATTTCAGACAATTGCTGCAATCTGCAACATTGTGGGTTGATCCTTAGTAAGAATGGACTGGATCCAGAGCTTAAAAATGAGAGGAAATCAGGTGGAAAGTTAAACCTGGACAAAACCATGTTGAATTTCAGGGAGAGCCAATTTAATGTTATTCTTTGTATGCAACCACAAAGAAGCTTCAGGTATTAAACACAACAAACAGTGTCTTCAAGAGGTGCCCTAAATACATGAAATTGCTGTGCTAGAATTTGAGTAGTAATTGGAGAGAATTCATTTATGTAAACACAAAACAAACAATAAAATGTATTAGAGCGATGAAGCATTTTTTGTTTCATTCTGAGTAACAAGTACTATTTTATTTACTCATTTTTTGCATTGTACAGTTTTAACTATTTCCATAGTTATTCCTGGATCCTGATCTCTGCTGTTCTTTCTGACTGCACTTGGCATCAACCTTCCCTAAGCTTGACCTATTCTTGACTATGTCTCACTGCTATACACATAAAGATATTGAATGTTTGTATTTAATGGGTTCTGATCGCCGCTCTGAACGCCCATTTCAAATTTACCCATAGCCAACCGCTAATTGACTGTCCTTGCAATAAAATCTTCAGTCAGCTGTGAGTATTTTAGAATATGCCCCTATTCTGAAATCCTGTTGCTGAACCCGACGCTTCCCGAATGACCGGACAGATTAGTACAGGAGAGGGGATGTATTTTAGCAGGGTGGTCTTAGGGTTAGGCTGTGAGGAGGGAATGGATGGGAGAAGGGGAAACTTCGGGTTAGGCTGTGGGGAGGGGAGACTTAAGGTTAGGTTGCTGGGAAGGAAGGGTTAGGGTTAGTTCAATGGAAGGAGAGGAGAGGGTTAGGGTAAGAATTAGTATAAGGGTTGGGGAAATAGGGATGGTGCTTATTTGTCTGTGGTAGGGGCAGGAAGTTTATTAGTAGATTCATCTTTTGAAATGCAGTCTTGCTAGCGGCCCTTTCCAAAAAGGGCCATTCTCAGCGGCGACTGTCCATTTTAGTGCCCCAGTTGCTTGAACACAATGAAAAATGGAAAAGTTCTAGAATTTGTAATGATCCTGTGTGTTCTGAATGAGGATTGGTATCGGTTTGTTTATCAAAAATAACTCATTATTGCTTATCATTAGAATTTGAGGCTATTACATGCATAAATTGCCTATTTACATCACATCTTTTTTCAAGTACAAAGATACAGCACTTCTAAAGTGTTGGTTTTAATGATAGGTAGGCACCAGCAACCTGTAATTAGTTACTTTATTTAAATCACAAGAAAAATATTATAAAAACCACAATAAAAGGACTAATCACAGGGCGTAATATTCATTGAATCAACACATTTCAGTTGTAAGATGTTATAAGCAAAACGTGGGTTTTAGTTATTTGCTAATAGCTGTGTTTTCGCTCAAATGGATCTCTTAGTGATTCCTGGTGTCCGCGATGGATCTCCAATATTACTGTTATTCAAACAGGCTGCTGTAATTAATGGGTCTCCCACTTCTAGGTTTAAATATACACTTTTAATAGACAGTTTCTACAGGCAACAAGAATAAATGAAAGTCTTTCAGGTTGTGCTGGTGCTGGTGTCCGCGATGAAATCCCGTTAGTCATGCGGGATTTATTCTTATTGCCTGTAGAAACTGTTTCTATTGAAAGTGTATATATAAACATCAGTCCCTGCCCCATTTGAGTTACATACAAAGTTCCCTAACACATACATACACACACACACTAGGGTTAATTTATTCAGCAGCCAATTAGCCTACCATCATGTTTTTGGAGTGTGGGAGGAAACCAGGAGAAACCCACACAAACATGGGGAGAACATACAAACTCCACACAGATAAGGCCTAGTCTGGGAATCGAACTCATGACCCCAGGGCTATGAGAAACAAGTGCTGCCCGTAATAATGCCCATATAATTCATTGTTTAGAAGTAAAACATGGTACTTTTTTTTTTTTTAAATGTGGTTTTTATATAACTTTTTTTGATTAATTGGTGTATCTCGCTGTATAAGAGTGCAAGCTTATTGTGTTAATAGAATGCACTACCTTAATTACCATGAAATTCCTGTTTAGAATCTTGATATTCTTAGAGATTTGAGCAACAACCATTTCATTGTCTATTCAGTCAATACATCAAATAAACATTGAATTTAGCTTATCATAGATAATGCATAAATGTAAAACATATAAATTGCGCACGAATATTTAGACATGTTACCTCCGATAAAATCTCCTGTGAGAAGAAACGTGTATTTGCACATTTCTGACATACCTTCCCAACATGCTAGCTACCTTTATAGTGCAATCGGATCTGCCATATTTACTATTTGTATCCCCTCTATACGCAATTTAGTGCAAGAGTGACTATCAGCTGTGAGTGCAGCGGGTGCACACACCTCCACAGGCTAATTAGCCTGGAGGGTTGTGGTGTGGTGTGGTTGGTGGTGCATCATCATCATTAATGATTTCTAACATAGGTTAACTATGCGACTTTAAAAACAGCTTACGTCTGTAAAAGAGGAAATCCCATGCTAACTAAGCATTTGGTCTCCTTTATGTCTTCTGTAATTAAAATGGTAAATTGTCTTAATTATGAAGCATTAAAGAAGTCACATATTGCTTTAAACTGTGTTATACCCAATTTTAGATAATTCATATTTCCCACTTTTCTATTTTCCTGATCTGTCAGCTGCATTGCTCTTTTTTACTGTCTTCTCTCTCTCTCTCACACTTTTCTTTTCTTCTCTCCATTTTGTCAGCTGCACAACTCTAGATTCTTTTATTCTTTCCTGTTCTGTCAGCTTATTCTCTCTCCCTCTCCCTCTCCCGGTGTGCACTGGACCTTATGACTGTTAGAACAATAAATATCTACTGCTTCAACATTCTGTGTCCTGAGACCAACATATAAGACAATCTATTGTATTCTACAACTATCCTACTGTCCCTCCTACATCTTCACTATTTGGTTATTAAATAAAAAGGGTAAAGGAACTTATTATCATCATTTTTGCCACCTTCTGGTAAATTAGTGTATTTAAATGAGTCAATGTATAGTGAGGTGAATGAGGCAATAGTGATAGTAAATGAGGCAATGTATAGTTTTTAAGGCACACTCTCCCATTCTTAAAAAAAAGAATCTAAAATGGCTGCCATTCGAAATAGATGTCTCTATTTCTAAAGGCAGACCATGAGACCAGGGACACCGGTCCAACACAAGTAGTTGGACTGACTGAGAGTAAGCATTTTGCAGAGTATTACAGATGTAACCTAAAGGTTTTCTGAACCTGTCCAATCTCTTTCTGCCAGTTTCAAATTTGCCAATAAATTGTTAATACCTGGGTTACATTAACGTGATAAGACAGCTTTGTGACTTTGAAATAATTTAAACTTAATGTTCACTGGTAAGTTCAATCAAAGATTGAATATAAATTGGTTTAATTTGTTAAATCTTATAAATGGTATAATTTTCCTCATTGATACTTGTCACTGCAGCAACATTTACAAATTTGACAATGACAATTTCGAATAATATGTTGGCAGGTGTACTGACAGTTATATGTGAAGCATGATATACCATTTTAATGCTGACATTTAAAACTTCAACAGTCAATTAAAAAAATAAGTTTAAAAAATCAAATCCATTAAAACAAATAATACATTCCTTACCTTGTCAACGCTCCTGCCTCTCTCCACAATGTACTTGCTCTTGGCTTTAAACTCTACACTGCTCTTGGTTCTCTCTTGTCTTCAATATCGTTTGTCTTCTGTCCTGTCAGTTGTGCTGCTCTCTCTCTCTGTCTTCTCCTTCTTCTCCCTCTCCTTCTGCCTCTCCTTCTTCCTCTCACTGAAGTGTCAGCAATGCAATATTCTATCTGACAGGTGGCGAGTTAATGACCCTGTAAGATAAAAGAATGCAGATCAGTTAACCCTGTTAGCATTTTATTGCCAGCAAATTAACTGTCAACATTCAGTGGTGTTACATATTACACCCATTATTATAAACAAAACTAAAAATGTAGCAACTTTATTTTTTACAGACCGATTTATGCTTCTTATGTAAACCTTGTTTTATTGTGAATCAGAGAAATTATTAAACCCACAGGAGACAATAATAATTAAACAAAGTGTCATTTTCAAATGATTAAGCACATATAAATCATTTAATATCACTCATGCACTTCTTTTTACTTTATTAATCGAGGCCTTTTTCACAGTCCTACAAAATACAATGTCTGAATCCTATTATAGTAAATAAAAATAATATATAGTATTTAGTATAAGTAGTATTAAGGTTTTTTCCTCATGTAATGATTACAAAATGCTTTTTTTTTATTATAGATTGAAGATATCATCACCAGGATGCAAGATGATAAAGCCGGAGGGGTCCCTATTCGAACTGTTAAAAGCTTTTTGTCTAAGATTCCCAGTGTGGTTACAGGTAAGAGCTTTTATTTACTTTCTCTTTGATAAACCGTTTCTCTCCTTTCGCTAATAATAGCTTATGGTGCACAGATTTATTACATAACAGTTAAACCAATATTTTCCATTTAATACCCTTACTATGGATAAAACCGTTGGGGTGACTAACAGTTCTCTCCAGTGTAGTAAAGATGCTGATAGTAAATACACAATTTTATTGTGCAAGATTTCTGACACTGATAAAGTTCTTCTGCTAACAGTCTAATGGTTTTCATTTTCATGTTTAATGACAGTGCAAAGCTTTGTGTAAATGAAAGAGATAAATGCTTCTAGCCAACAATCTACATTTGCCAAAAATTGGACATGTCTGCCTCAGATTAGTCATTAGATGATACAAACACTGAGATTGTTTATCATTGTTTATAGGCCTGAATAAAGGCCTAATAAAGCGTAGCCCATTTTGTTTGTTAGAGCAAGATTAGAGAAAAATTGGGTCATAAGTGGTTAGAGTAGACGTGGAGGGGAGGTGTTCCAGAAATGCTCAATCTATAAAGGTAAAAGAGAGGTAATAGGACCTGCTTTTACCTAGCTCATGATGCCGAAAGGTGGCAAGAAGAGGAGTGTTGGAGTGTTGGAAGGTTAAGCTTTACAGCTGTCATTGGTCTAAATACAAAAGCTGGGTTGAAAAATGTGGGAAGGGACAGGTCTCATTAAGTCTATATATATATAGTGAACTGGAATTCTAGCCAGTAAAACCAGGTGTACTGAAAACCTGTTCATTATTTGAGTGCAAAAGGTAAATCCTGCAATATTTTTTCCTGCATGCAAAATAAAAGTCATGGGCAGTCCTTTCATTGGTTTGTCCAAGTTCAGATATCATTTACTTTAGGTCCGAGTGTTTTAGGGATCCACGTAGATCTGCCAAGGGAGACTTCTACACCCAAGGTTTTAGACACATTTTTCAGACCATTGCTTATAGTTTTTCCAAAACACACATTGTTACTTTCGATCTGGTCCTACAGGGACAACATTGGATATATATGTAAATAGGTAGAGGATTTAAGGATCTGCATTATATCCATTAAAGCTTCTCTCCTCAGCCACAAAACACAACATGTATTCAAGGTAATGGAATTGTTCATTAGTTGATCAAATGCCTTCTTTGCATCCATCAAAAACAAGATGATGGTCAAATCTAGACTTGGCCACTGAGATAAAATAACATTTTTTATTTTATTACAAAAATACCTACCCATTACACCATTACAAAACCCACTTGGTTCTGGCTATTGAGACAAACAAATCTTTGTTTAAGGAGCAATAAGTCAATAGTTTTGGTAGAATGAATGGTCCTTGCCAGATTTGGGGTGGTGTTGATTTGTGTTGATTGCATTTCTGCTGGCGTCTTCAGTGGCTTTGTTAAACAGATTATTCAGGGTGTACATTTTTTTTATTGAGAAAACAATTTGGGCAAGGGACTTTATCATATTGAAAAGCCATACGATGAGATGGACTCTGCTAGTTCTAGGTAAGGAAGTTGGTATAAGCTTTCGTAAGCATCTTTTTTAGATTTTTAGGTGGGTTGAAACGTAGAAATGTATGAGTCTAAATTGCAGAGCATGGGAGCCATTAGAGATATTAATAATGAATTTATTATAATTTTTCCCTTGTGTGCTTTCTACAAGTTATTTTCACTATTACTAGTAAGGTGTAGAATTTTTGATTCTTTAAATCTGCGTAATGATATTTCTTTGAATCTGTGCAATGATATAAGTATTATGTTTACAGTTTTGGGTTTGGGAAACAGAGGAAGATTGCCTGTGGAGAGGTTCTGGTAATATTCAGTCTTCCTCTGTTTCCCACAATAAAATAATCATTTATAATCTTAGGGTGTTTTTAATTTGAATAATAGTATATTTAAATGAGGGATCAAAAACGAAAAGTACTCCAACTTTAATATCCTGTATATCCGGTATATTTATACAGTTTATGGACTTTATATGCAGTTAGGAATGCAGGCATACACTGCAGTAATGGGACTATGTAGAATCAGAACTGCGAAGGACCCTTTGATACTAATTTAAATTGTCACCTCATTCTTTTTAATTGTACCACAGCATTGTAGCATGTTTGGTTTCAATTTTTGTCAACTGGGAAATGGACTGAAGATCAAAATGTCATTTTAACACAAAAAATATTAGGGATACTCTAATTTGTTAGGCAAGTTAAACCCCTTAAAATTAATACAAACTTAACTATAAACTAGTAATAAAAAATAATAATAATATGCAGAAAGAACTTTTTTGTAAGGATACTGTCCAAATAATATTAGGTTGGTATGTTAATGTAGGAAAGAAAGTGAGGGGGAGCAACAAACTGAAGTAGCGCCTATAGCAGGGTACCAGAATATATAGCACTGCGCAGATGTAGTAGAGAAATTACTAGACATGGGTTATTCATTACAAGTACAGTGGACAAGAAAAGATTATTATGAATAACAATAAAACAGCATTCAGCCTAAGAGCTAAGGGTTGATCCACTCGATATATCTAGGTACAGTTAATGACAAATATGTTAGATGAAGCCAGCTGGATAATTGATTAATAGATGGGAGAGCAGAGATGCACCACCACGTCTCCTTTTACCATCAGATGCACGTTTCGCTTAGAAAATGGCTTGATCGTGGGTTATAAGGATAAGGATTCCCTCCTTTCTAAGTATTATTCATATTTAATTATATTGGGATATATCTGAACTCACTGTGGAACTTTCAAGTAAATTTAACAGTAAATCCCACTTAATACAAATGTGATAATACTGTGTGAAGAATTTTTTATGGAATCACAATACTTTTCTCTGCAAATACACTGCGTGCGTTCCATGGATTTTTTCAGTGTGGGTACTACGTATCAAGGCCCTTAACTGTGACTCATACATTACACATGATAGTACTGTGACTTACCCAATGATAAGTGACTAGCGATAGCTCTAGAATTGTGCATTTACTTGATTTTCAACTGCTGCTATCAGCATCACCAGCTTGTTTTATGTTTATTAAACTTCAGCACCATTGTGCATTTAGTCATGTATACTCATTTGTTTATTATGAATTACCCGTAACATTGGATGCAAAGGTGTAGCATGGATTAATGGCATCTGGAGCAAGTAAATGCTTTGACACCCTCCAACCCCATCCTCCTGTAGTGTAGTGTGCCAGGGAGCATGTTCCCTAACATTTGCTAGCTAAAGGGAAGTGTTGTTTTTACTCAAATCAATATTGATTGTTGGGTTCTCCTCTTTGTGCCTTAAGTTTAATTCTTACTGCAGTGAAAATCTGTGGAGAAAATGAAGATAGTCGCCATTAGACACATCATTACATATTTCCCTTTCTCTGTTGCACATCTGCCTTTCAGTTTCTCTCCCCTAATGACATATTTGCCTTATTGTGCCCCCTCTCCAATACACTTCCCCCCTCCTTACACGTGGTCCCCCTTGCCCCTCTTACATTTACACATCTCCTTTCCTGTCCCCTTTACATTACACATCTCTCCGGGGCTGCCTTCAGAATTTGTGGGGCTCAGGACACACCAGTGTCTATATAACTTATTGCGGGGGCTGCAAAAAGGGCTGAAAACTTATTGGGGGAGCTGAGATGAGGCCTGAAAACTTATGGCGAGTGCTGTAATAAGGGCTAAAAAAATATTTGGGGCTGCAATAAGTTTTCAGCCCCTTTTGCAGCCCTTATTGCAGCCCCCTTAAGTTTTCAGCCCTTATTGCAACCTCCACATAAGTTTTCAGCTCTTATTTTAGAATCCACAGTAAGTTTCCAGGCCTTATTTCAGCCCCAAAATAAGTTTCCAGGCAGTTTCCAGGCCTTATCGCAGCCTCCCCCACAATAAGTGTGCAGCCCTTATCACAGCCCCCCAATAAGTTTTCAGGCCTTACTGCAGCACCCCATAAGTTTTCAGTCCTTATTTCAGCCCCCAATCCTTATTTCAGCCCCCCAATAAGTTTTCAGCCCTAATTGCAGCTCTCCTATAAGTATTTAGCCTTTATTGCAGCTCCCCTATAAGTATCTAGCCTTATTGCAGCTCCCCTATAAGTATCTAGCCTTATTGAAGCTCCCCTATAAGTATCTAGCCTTATTGCAGCTCCCCTATAAGTATCTAGCTTTATTGCAGCTCCCCTATAAGTATCTAGCCTTATTGCAGCCCTCCCATTAAGTTTTCAGCCTTTATTGCAGTAAAAATTATTTCATACACTTACCTCTGCTCACTCTCTCTCCTTGGTCTTCTTACTCCTCCATGGCGCGTGCTCTCTGTCTTTTGAATGACGCCGATGCGACCTTGGGGTCACGCCATCGTCATTTATATGGGAGGGAAGTTCTGCAAAAGAGATAAGCATTGCATTGCACTGTTGGGTCTGTGGATCCCGGAGCTGTGACGCAAAGGGGGTGATGGAGAGGAGGCTCAATATTTTCTCTCTCTTTTTTTTTTTTTTTTTTAAGAACATAGGGCTGGATCCAGACTTAAGAAGGAGCTTGAAATTAAGAGCAGAAAGTTACTACTGGACTAAACCATGTGATTTCAGGGGAGTCATATTTCATCTGTTGCAAGCTGTATTAGAGTTGAGAGGTGGTATTTCCTGGCCCAACTCTAGATAACAGTGTAAAAGTAAAGCTGGTCAGTATCTGTGTGCAGTAAGCAATTCAAAGATATATCCCTGCATGCAAAGAATACAATTAACTTGACTCCCCCTGCAATCAGCATGGTTTTGCCCAGGAGTAACTTTCCTTTCTTAGAGCCAGAGTCACACTAGAAACATTTACTTCTTAGGTGCATATCTTTAGTAAAGGACCTACTGCGCATGCAGTTCGGTACGTAGATGGCCTCTGTGCGTAATGCCGCCTCAGGGAGATTAGCCCTGGAGGCGGGTAGGGTAGCCCTGTGGCAGTCATAAGTGCCATAAGATACCTAAAACTGGGGGCGGGATGGGGGCAGGACTAGTTAAAGTGCGGGTCTGTCCGGTTAAAATATAGACATATTTCACCACAAGAGAACACTAAGTATTGTGGAAATAAACACTGAGAAATACAAACAATTAACTAACTAACTAACAAAACATGCAGTCTCGCCACTACTATGGAGTTGAGATATTAGCATGGAGTTATGGACAGATTGGTGTATAATAGATGAGGAAGGGTAGTGTTGTATCACAATTGGTGGGCAGTTTGCGAGTAATTGGTAAGAGTACCAAGCACCACATGTACTTTATGCAGCCATGTCAAGACCCCTAATATATCCCACATGTATGACACAAACTAGAAACCCCCTTTCATAAACCTGCATTTGCCACTGTGAATGATTATGTTCACTTCACATTTTGATTAATCTGATCGTATGCGAGTAGGTCTCCTTATATGTGGCCTTACCAGCTTGATAACCCTTTTTAATAGTTTGCCTCTATTTTAACTAAAGATTTTAGAATTTTCTATTTAAAGTAAAGTTGTTTCTATATTCTCAGTTAATATTGCACTTTGCATTTTCTGGTACATATCTTTTTCTCGTTTCTCTATTTGGCCCCCTTTGGTTAATATTAGCATTGTACGCCCTCTAAATGAAGTACTTTTCCCTCCTCCCCTTCCCTTTCTCTTTATTTGTGTTGTCAAATATTACTTCATGAGGCTGCACTTCTGCTGATTATGACAGGGACATGCAATTGCTTCTTGTATTTTTGAGCTGGGCATCTTTCCTATCATTCTGCATTTAAAAAAAATGATAATACACAGTGAGTTTATACTGTAAGTTAGAAAAATTGTTATTATGTTAAACAGTATACATAAGGCAAAAAGCATACACTTCAAAGGCCAACATATGATGTACGTTAAGAGGAAGAGAAGCCCAAAATGTCCATCCTGCAAAAAGAAACAAACAGTGGCATATGGGGTAGAGGGAAATGCAACCATATGTCAATACCATTACTAGCTCATAAACACTTCAGGAGCAGGAGCTCCTTATTCCATGAAGTAAGGAATAAGCAAATATATTTCCTGACCAAGAGGAATAATGTTGAGGACATAAACCTGTCTTTGTTTAGTAATGCTTTCTTTCCCCACCCCAATGAGATCAGTCATGTTTCAGAGACCTTGGGCCGTATTCAGAGATCCGTTTTTGCAGGGAGTTCCGTGCGTATTTTTTAGGAATGGATGAACTGTGCATGTGTAGTAACAAAATTTATGCTATCCACGTTGATTTTCCGCACGGAAGTCCATTGAGCACGGACTTATGCACGGAGGGGCGTGGTTGTAATCCGTCCGGAGAAAGATACGTGAAAGTGGGTGTGGGAGGCATTTAAATGAGCATTTGAGGGTGAGTTTAGTTAGATACACACGTATGTAAGTATTATACGCACATAAAGTCCAACTAAAAGATCAGTGCTCGAGGGACTCGTGAGTCTCCAGCAACCCGTCCGTGTAAGGGGAGTGTCATGGGTGTTGCCTTGCAACGTCCGTGCGTATAATTGCGAACCTTTCACTGACTGATCTCTGAATACGGCCCTTTATCTTGTAAAAGCTTATGTCCCTTTTCTGAAAATGAAACGAAATATGGACACCTATTACATTTTTTTTTTTTATCAAAAGTGGAAAGTACATTTTATTTTTAAAGGTTTTATTAGTTTAATGATGACATGTAATAACATGTAGCTTTCCTGGAATAGATTTATAAGCACTGCACCTAGAAAAAATACTTGATATTAGTCCTATGTGCTGTCTATGTAACATTGGTGCATAACACAATTGATGTCATTGGCTATATAGGTGTAAAAATACCTAAACAATATATTGTAATTGTTTTATCACCATATGGCAAAGCACATATTGCTTTTGGCTGTAATAATCTCTAGTGAGTCTAGTTAGCCTTCATAAAAATTGCACGCTACCATGGGTTTTATTAGTTATTTTATATATCATTTGCTTGGCCCGCATATTGCATCTGAGAAGCACAGAAACCCTGCCCTTTAAAATCATTATACTTTGCAATATAATGTAAGTGTATCATACAGGAAGTGAAACTGAGAATTCAAGGTCATCAACACTGCAAGCTAACAATCATCATGACCAAGTAATATATTGATGCAGGCATGCTTTATTAAGAAGCACAGCTGGCAAAATCAACCCTGGTACACGGTATGGAATAACATAATTGTCTAAAAATTACAGACCCAGCAATTAAGTTTGCAGTTCAAACAATGAAACTATATATGTAAACTGTACATTTAATGGTGTTGTCCTTGTTTATTTGATTTGTAGATATTGAATGTTAGGGTAATTGATTTGTTCCAGCTGACAATTCTGAAGGACAAACTAACATGTAATTAATTGTCTGTTAATATTTGTAATATGATATAATATAAATGTAGCTCTATTGATCAAAGGCTGAGATCTTCGAGAGAGGCAGAGAAGAAAGGTGTTTATACATGTGCAATGTCTCTCTAAATACAGTAACCAATGTGATTCTTTACATCTGCATAATTTCATAAATTTATGTTTGTGCACCACCAAGATGTCAAATCAAAGCTGTACCCTCTTTATACAATGTTATTACTAAAGGCACTGAGCATTGACTCTACAAATCTGTTTGTACTCATTCATTTATATGCTTCATAACACAACAATGTGGTTCAGTGATAAATAGATCATGGGTGAGTCTAAAAGTGGAAATATTGATAAAGATACTAGTTGTGTTTAAGATAAATGAAAAAGGTGTAACGACCAATCTCGTTTCATCACCACTAACTTACAACTTATTTTACAGCAGTTTCATATTATAATTATAATATTATCATGGTCTCTACAGTGCTATCCCCATACATCCTGTATGACAAGATGACATACTTTCATCAGTGGCTTTACCTAGACTGACTCCAGAGCAAAGAGCTGTCTTGGAAGACGATGTCACTGAGGAGGAGATAGCTGTAGCGATCAAACAACTAAAAATTAACAAGACCCCAGAGTCAGATGGGTTCTCTAACGAATTTTACAAATTACTTTACTCTCAACTAATTCCCTCTCTATTAGAATTGTATCGCGCAGTCCAACAACACTCTCCCACTTTTGACAAGTTCAATGAATCACACACTATCCTTCTTCCCAAGCCAAATAAAGACCCTCAACTGGCAGCCTCTTATAGAACTATCAACCTCCTAAACACGGACTGTAAAATTCTAGCGAAAATAATGGCCACGAGATTACAGGAGATGTTACCAATATTATCAACTGGGCATTGTTACTGGGCAACATTCAGTAAAAGGCATTAGGGCAGCCATAGCAGCTACAGTTGTCTTTTCCCACTCCCCGAGATCCTCAAACTTATTGCTTAGCCTAGACATCAACAAGGCATTTGATTCAATTGAGTGGCCCTATTTATTTGCTATTTTGCACTGTAGGTCTTTTGGACCAATTTTCACAAGTATTATTAGATACCTACCCACCCTGCTACCCATTTTCTAGTGAATGGACTTCAGAGCGAGGGACTGTGTATAAAAAGGCACAAGAGAGAACTGCCCCCTTTCTCCATTGTTATTTAATCTTTCCGTGGATCCATTGCTATGTAGCCAGCAAACTTGTTAAGACTTTATTGCAATTGGGTCCAAGGTGAAAAAACTAACGGCTTTTGCCAACAATATATTTCTGTATATTGCAAACCCCGTTGAATTTCTCCCCCTGTTGTTGCTTAAACTTGAGGAATTTTGAAAGATATCCGGTTTGACAGTTAAGTCAACTGCATTGTACCTTACCCTGGGGGTCACCTAGCCATTTTGGAGCCACATGGTACTGTTTGAGTGGGCCAGGGGTCAGATCACATACTTTGGAGTTCAAATTACTAAGAATCCTATTTTACTTTATGAGGCCAATATAACCAAGACTATCACTGAATGGAGAGAAGCCTAGGAGGGTGGAGGGGTTTACAATTGTCTTACCTTGGTCGGGAAAACTTACTTAAAATAATGTCGATCCCTCATATTCTATATATTTTGCAGTCCTTGCCGATAGTCCTTACACATTTGGATTTTAAGAAACTGTGTTTTCAGAACCTTCAATTGGAAGGGAGGTAGACCGCGTATTAGTCTTCTTAAACTCCAACAACTAAAAACTAACAGGGGAATTAATTTAGATGCTATAACCAAGCAGCACTGTTAGGAAGTAAGGGGACTGGCTGGCCAACACTGCAAATTATATAGATATTGCTTTGGAGAGTGGCTTTTTGTCAGCAATAAATTTAGTGTTTAGGAACTAGAGCAAATCCATAGGGAAAACCCTCTACTACATTCAACACATAAGATCTAGCATATCTTGCGGCACAAATTAAACCTGAACTCACACTAATCCATACATCAAAAGTTTCTGGGTAACCCAGACTTCCAACAAGGAAAAGCTATTTGTGCCGGATTCACAACACCGGACATATTGATATTTGATACTGCGCATGCGCAGTATCTTTTTAATGTAATCTACATAACTTTTCATTACATAGATTGCGTATATGCGGCCCCTTATCCCTTCAACCATCTCGGATCTGATAGATAGGCAGAACAAATGTCCCTTGACATTTCCACGGGCAATGGAGAAATTATATTTTTTGGAGATCTTTTCCTTTCACCTACTTCTAAGCACAATATTATGTTTCTGCAGTTCTGAGTCGCCTATCAGAAGCGGACTAGCATAACAATCTAGACCCATTGTTGTCCCATACCCAAGCATCCCATAAAGTCATATCAATTCAATATACCCAGGAGAACCTTTGTACTATGATGAGATTAGAATATGCTTTCCCACTTGGCTTGCCTACTTCCCCCAACTAACAATTAAAGATTTACTAAAAACACTAATGTTATCCTGTACCCTATTTCCAGCAAGAAAATAAACTTTTCCTAAACATATACCACAAAACTTATTTAACTCTGCATACAATTTTTAATCTGGGTATTTTACAATCTAGTAACAGCTACAAATGTAGAGTGCAGGATACAGATATGTTTCATTGTCTGTGTCAATGCCCACTAATATGTATTTTTGAACTCAAAGTTCGCAGATATGCAATGAAATCCTTAATGAATTATGTACCATTTATGCCAGAATGGGCCATACTAGGATTCATACCCAAAGAACAAAGAATTAGTAGGGAGGCTAATTGACATGTGCAATTACTACGCTGTTACTACGCTGTAGTTAGTGTAGGGAGGCGGGGGGAGGGTAACGAGGCTGGGAAGGCGGCGTTATCGTAACAATACCGCCGTCCCAGCGTAGTTACCCTCACTTACACCGGCTAAAGTTAAGGTAGCCTTCAGCCGGCGTAAGTGAGGGTAAGTATGCTTGGGGCAGGGGGAGTGTCAGGGGGAGTCCACGATGTAACGCTGAGCGTTAGTACGCTAAGCGCTACATTGTAGCTCTGGATCAGGCCCTATGTTCCACATGGATTGGTTGGGGATGTATGTCTATAGAATTTGGGAACAAATTTTTTTTTGATACATGGAAAAGTTATATACACACTCTCTCTTCCCATTTCAAGCCCTGTTTACTTCACTGTTTTCAGCACACGACACAATATTTTACTAGCATTGTGGAAAATGATCCACCTATAGATGTAAAGTTTTCTATGCGGGAATGGGCCAATACATGGTATCACTGTAAGATATATGTAAAATCAAGAAACTGCACTCAGGAGCCTGGATGTATAACTTTATTTAAGCTGTACGAATTCATTGTATGTTAAAAATTGTACAGCGCAAGGAATATTTGATATGTACTATCCAGCCAATGACCAGATGTGGAGGAGAACCGGAGGCGAAGGAAGATATTACCTCTGTCGCCACAGCCTCCTAACACACAGCATGGCAGTCTGTGCAATGCTATCCAGTTAAAAAATATGAACTAAGGTCAGGGGCAGCCAGCGGACCAGGAAAAATTCAATTAACCGTCAAAAGGTAAAGGCAGACAGTGGTAAAGAGTAAAATTCAATACACTGTGGGTCACAAGAAAAAAGACATTAGGTCAAAGTTTCACTAGCACAGGGGAAATGAGGTTTATACATTCATGAGGAATCTTAAGGAGAACCAGTGGACTTAATATACTAGAATGTATACCAGATGGCGTAGTGCATCACTGTGTTCTTTTGCACTGAGCTTGCCCAGAACATATGCGTGCTGAATTACGGCAATCCAAAACCAAACACAAGTCACTGGTGCGACTGTCTGCTTTCCAATGTACAGTAAGTACGTGTTCGTGTAATTGAACCTAAACCAGACATGAATGCACAGTTTATATAAAAACATATCCACCATCCATGTCTCGGAAGCTGCTGAGACATCTGAATTTTATAACCTATATCTATTTTATAATCTATACCAGAATA
>WWET01000188.1:701881-718596 GCA_011038615.1 Limnodynastes dumerilii | reverse complement strand
CTTATATCCAGCCTCCAATTGTCTGCCCTTATATCCAGCCTCCAATTTCTGCCCCTTATGTCCAGCCTCCATTGTCTGCCCCTTATGTCCAGCCTTCATTGTCTGCCCCTTGTGTCCAGCCTCCATTGTCTGCCCTTATATCCAGTCTCCATTGTTTGCCCCTTGTGTCCAGCCTCCATTGTCTGCCCCCATTAAATGTCCAGCCTCCATGTCTGCCTCTTATATCCAGCCTCCAATTGTCTGCCCTTATATCCAGCCTCCAATTGTCTGCCCTTATATCCAGCCTCCATTGTCTGCCCCTTATGTTCAGCCTCCATTGTCTGCCCCTTATGTTCAGCCTACATTGTCTACCCCTTATGTGCAGCCCCCATTGTCTGTCCTTATGTCCAGTCTCCATTGTCTGCCCTTATATCCACCCTCCATTGTCTGCCCCATTAAATGTCCATCCTCCATGTCTGCCCCTTATATCCAGCCTCCAATTGTCTTTCCTTATATCCAGCCTCCATTGTCTGCCCATTATGTACAGCCTCCATTGTCTGCCTGTTATGTACAGCCTCCATTGTCTGCCCGTTATGTACAGCCTCCATTGTCTGCCTGTTATGTACTGCCTCCATTGTCTGCCCGTTATGTACAGCCTCCATTGTCTGCCCCTTATGACCAGCCTCTTACCTTTGATGTCCCTTCCTCCGCGGCGCGTCCTCTCTCTGGCGCTCCCTCTCTGTCTGTCGGCAGTTACATGGTGCGGTGTAATACAGGGCTCTTACGGGAGCCCTGTAGAACAAAATCAGTTGCTAGAATGGCAGTGACCACATAGGTTCAGTCACTGCCATTCGCAGTAACATGTTTGGCCCTACAGGGCTCCCATAGGAGCCCTGTATTCCCTGTACTGCACTTTTAAAAGCCCAGCCGCTTATATAGCAGCACAGGCTTTCAACAAAAAAAACTTTTTTTCTCAGTCGTAAAAAGGTGCCGGAACGCCGTTCCGGTGCGTCCGACGACAAAAAAAAGCCCTGTGTTTGACACACTTTTCTATAAGTACTATAATAACAGTACATAATTATAGTTACGTTATGGTTAATTATACATTTTTAAAAAAGAATGCATTAAAACATCATCCAAGTCCAGCAGTTAGTGGTAGCCTGGTTGGTGGTTGAATGCATAAAAGATGAATCATAATCAAATAACAAACAAAATGCAAAAACTGCAAAAAAAATACTTTGATAATGCAAATAACAAATGTGATATGGCTAACTGTTGCCATTGTTAATCATAGTTGTAGAAGAACAAATTGCAAAGGATGAGTGTGGATAGCACTGTTACACCTGCAGTTCACAGTACACCTAGTTCAGCCAGGCTGCTTTCTGCAGCACACAACTGGATACTGACAGAAATGTGCATATAGAATTGCTGCAACTATAGTGTCATTCAAGTGAGCAGTTACAAGCTTCAGCATAAGGGGTTAATGCAGATTCATTGATTGAAATCAGGAAGCCAATTTGTTTCAATTAGAAACCAGGCAGTTTTACTGTATGAAATTACATATGGTTTTCTTAGTTTAAATCTTGAAGTAATCAGCTAATTGGCAGTTATGTGACATAACTTAGCAATTTCTCACCCAATATCACTATGACCAGCAGGGCTGCCGTCAGGAGTTTTGGGGCCCAGGATATGGGCCTCGGCACCCCGCCCCAATGTGACAAAACCTGTGAAGTCACATATGGGGTGGGGCGCTGCCGACTGACTTCTCTGATTCAGTGGGCTAAGGCAGGGATAGGCAAACTGCAGCTCTCCAGGTGCGTTGGAACTACAAGTCCCAGCATGCTTTACCTGCAAAAGCATAGCTGGTACCTAATAAGGTTTGATGGGAATTGTAGTTTTGCAACACCTGCAAAGCCACAGTTTGCCTATCCCTGGGCTAAGGTACAGGAATATCACTCCCTGCGCCTTGGCCCGCTGTTGTGCAGCCTGCTACACCTCTTCAACAGCAAATATACCGCAGATACCTGCCGCTGAAGAAATAAGGTGAGTATCAGCATCTCTCTCGCCATGCTCGAGAGAAAAGTCCTGGCTATTACCCCCCTGATGGTGGCCCTGATAACAGTTTCAAAAAACCTAGGAAACATGGGCGTGGTCTTGTATCTGGAGGTATCTAGGGGTACATTGCAATTATAATGCAAATCCTATCCCTATCACTAGAGTTGGTATCATCTAGAAAGGTGAATGGAATACTGATGGTGCCACCCCCATAGACCTCCTTCCATACACCTTAGTAATATTTTTTGCACTGTTACTCATAATTCTAGTTATTCAGTGTAATGGCAAAGTAGCAAAATCAAAATGACACCTTTAAATTACACCCTAAACGTTGGTAGAAGCTCTATAGTAGTTTGCACACTGCTCATAGGTAGACAAAAGACATACTTTCCTGCTTGCTAATATCCTTATAAACATACTGTTCCATTTAATTGGAGTAGCTGTCACATGATCAGCACACCTTGAAGGGCGGCACGGCTCCCAATCAGGACAAATATTTCAAATGGGTACAGATGATATGCTACAGCTTTCTGCAGGGTATGTGAAAGACTCATATTCATATACCAAATGATGAGGCTGATTCAGCACTGCACTTACACATGTTTTTTCAGGTGCAAGTGTAGACCTGAGCAATACCATGTTGAACTGCGAGGGGAGGCACATTTATGTTGTGAAAACAGAATTAGAATCGGGAGGTAAAGATTTATAGATTAAACATTAGGCTATGCAGAATTTCTGTAATGTGAGTTATGTGTTCAAAAAGTAAAGTATTTTCCCTGCATGCAATAGAATTCAAATGAATTATTACATGTTTTGCCCTAACGCTTAAACTCTAGATCAGCCCTGATATGTCTCCATAGTGGTGGCAGGCAGGTGGTACAGGAGGCAAATTCATTAGAATGGTGATAATTACAAGGGGGTAGATCCAGAACTACGTCCGTCTTCCATAGACGGACATAATTCAATAAACAATAGCTACTGCGCATGCACAGTAGCTATTGTACGGAATCTGCGTATCGTTTCGATACGTAGATTGTGTATATGCGGTCTAAAAGACCGCATATACGCAATCTAAGTATCGAAACGATATGCAGGTTACGGAAGATGGACGTAGTTCTGGATCCGGCCCAAGGTTTGTAATGTGTTGTTCTTTCTGATGTGAGTTGCCTTAAAATGTCAACAGTGAATCAAAGTGCACAATTTCTCACGTGGACAATTTCTAATTTATAGTGGCCAATCCAATACATTCAACAATTGTGCCAAAAACTTTTTTATACCTATGGTATTTCCCAACGGAGTGCATACAGTAAGCAAACTGCCTTCCCTTAATATGGATACTGAGCATGTCCATGAATAGTGCAAGAATATTTAATTTACAAAACAAAAGAAAACAACAAAAAATAAAATTTTGTTACATGTTGTCCGTAATAGCTGGTATTGGCTATCAAATAGTTTACATACTGCTCATAGCTAGACACAAAACGATGTGTTTCACATCATCATTTCCTGCTTGCCAATATGAGCACATGGTTACATTTTATTGGATTAAACATCACATGATTTCTGTTGCAACACTGATGTATCTTTTAAACATTTGAAATATTTGAAAGATAGGGCTCTATTTACTTAGCAAACAAGAAAGTAGCTCATCCAGGTTCGAATTGTCTCTCTGCGAGCCTGGGAGCTACTTTCATGTTATTTACTAATACTTACCCTCCGCTGGCTGTCCGGGGATGACATTCTAGCTTTCTTCAGTCATCACAGGCTTTCTTCGTGTGACTGGAAGGCCTGCGCATGAGCAGGCTCTTCCTTTTGGGATCGGCAGCTGCGGCAGACACGTCTTCGGTCAGGTCTTTAAAGCTATTTTATTGTTTTTTTTTTTAATTTCTATTGTTTTTTAATAGTTTAAAAAAAATTTTTTTTTTTAATAAAGAAATCTTGTATTTTCATATATTCCAGCGGCCTCCCTATATATATATATATATATATATATATATATACACCCCCTTTTCAGCTATTAGGGGGAGAAAAGGGGTGTTAAATGGGGAGATTGCTGGAATAGAAGTTTGAACGCCAGTCTGAGATGGCGTTATTTTAACTCTGAGGGTTAGTAAATAGCTAAAAGTGCCGGCCCACATTGAAATCAATGGGCCAGCAAGCACAGGACTAGTTTGAATGCATCGCCATGGAAACTATTGATTTCCATGGCGGTGCAGCGTTAGTAAATAGTAAACAGTAAATAGTAAATAGTTATAACTTCATAACTCCACAAACTAAACTTTTTAAAGCTTTGTAAATAGAGCCCATAGTTTGTTGTAGTATTTGTGTCTTTTTAAAACAAATAAAAAATGATAGCTAAGGAAATCTTTACTCAACTGCCTTAATTTAATGCATTGGTGTCTGGCTACAATCTAATCCAATTAGCTTAATATCATTCAGGATCTCAAAAATGCTTTGTATTGCATAAAACTAATAACTGATGTGGCCGCAGAGTTCTTTACATAGAATACTAGCTGGAAGGCACTGCATAGTATTAACAATATATGACATTTAAAAAGTTTTTTATAGGACCTTCTGGCTGTGTCAAACAATTGGTAGTGGTTCCTACTGTTGAAGATTTAGGGCATAGATCATGCATGTACATACAATGTAGGGAACCACTTTGATCAACATGACCTTAACCAATGTCTGGTTAAAATCTGAAGATACAGTATGTTGATTTAATATTTTAATACATTGGTTTAATCTTTTAATAATTAATATTTTTTAACTTTCAAAAATATTTAATATTTAACAGAAAATGCAAAGTTAGGGGATTTTCTTTTGAATGTGCGGAGGTTTGGGGGGGTATGTTTTTTAATCCATGTCAGTGTCTCCATGCCTGGAGCAGGGTAAATCTATAAACCATTACTGTAGTCTGCCTGTGTGTACAAAGGGCTTTTCATGGCAGAATCACTCCTAGTGCCAGTTGACCTGAGGAACTGTAAAAATCATGATGCAAGTTTTCTCGGGCCCGGGCTGATGAAGACTAGTGCTGGGTTCCTTACAGCTCTTAAAACCTCACGCTGTTTATTTTTCCTATTTTGGGGGTGACTAGTCTGGGGTGAGTTGGGTAGACACAGTGATATGTTTTTTGGGGTTTTTTTTTAACTATAGATTACAGCCTCAATAAAATTTGCCAAAGAAGACTGGACCATCATAATTTGTGTCTGTCATTTAAGCGCTTTTGCAATTAACATCACTGTCACATTCATATTATAACTGGTGGCTTGTATTTTACGAATAAGGAAAAGATAGGATAATCAAACCTCCTCAAAATGGATCAAGCTTTATTAAACACCCTCATAGTTTGTATAAAAACACACATTATAATGTTTCCAATCCTTCAGTTCACCATAGTTTTGCCAAAGTGTAGATCTGCTCCTTTATTTCCAGGTGTTTTTTTCTGTACTCATTGCTTCTCACCCCCTTCAGGTTTTATTCTCCTTGACTCCTCTCTATCTTGAAAATGCAAGTACTGTATGTGCACATGAGTGTTAATCATTTCTATCTTTCTGTTGTTCTGCTGTTGACAGTAGAGAGACAGGGAAGATCTCTGGGAAGATGTTCCACTGAATTGCATGTGGCAGTGTTAGAAAGGAAGCTGTTAAAAAAAAAAAAAACAACAACTATTAGGAGGGGAGGAGGGGGCAGAATGTTTCATCAACTATTTAATATCTATTGTCTACTTTTAAAGGCTAATTTTCATAGATTTCCCTTGTGCACCCAATCTAATCATGAAAGAAAACTACTCTGAAAATGATGCAACCCTTATTATTTAAAAAAAATACTGTACACTTCTTAAGCAATTCATTGTATTTTAAGAAATGTTATGTTAACTTGATTTCTATTATAGACTTTACAATATTATAAGGCAACATTCACATGTCTTTTGAGAGAGAGAGAGAGAGAGAGAGCGAGAGCGAGAAAAAAAAAAAAAACATTGATGGACATTTAATTGCTGGTGGACATTTATTGCTGAAAGTTATTATTTAAGTTTTTGGATTGAGCACACAGTATTTATATATAAAATACACCAAGGAGCTGGACGGGGCCAAGCTCTCATTCAGCCCTGACACTGAATGCCAATGTCAGCTTCCTGCAGTGTGACACTGGTGCGACCTCAGCTCATCATACACAGCGCCATGAAGGACAAGCTGAAGGAAGGTAAGCAAATTTAGGGAGATGGAGACACATACTGGGGAATACTAAGGAGGCTGCAGACACATGACGGGGAATACTGGGGAGGCTGGAGACACATGACAGGGAATACTGGGGAGATGGAGACACATACTGGGGAATACTAAGGAGGCTGCAGACACATGAGGGGGAATACTGGGGAGGCTGGAGACACATTATAGGGAATACTGGGGCGGCTGGAGACACATTATAGGGAATACTGGATTGGCTGGAGACACATTATAGGGAATACTGGGGCTGGTGGAGACACATTATAGGGAATACTGGGGCGGCTGGAGACACATGATGGGAAATACTGGGAAATCTGGAGACACATGGCGGGGAATACTGGGGAGGCTGGAGACACATGACGGGGAATACTGGGAAATCTGGAGACACATGATGGGGAATACTGGAAGCTGGAGATACATGATGGGGAATACTGGAAGACTGGAGAGAAATTAATTGGGAACACTGGGAGCTGGAGAGACATAAATGAGATATACTTTTTCCATCATATTGACAGGTCTTTGAATAGTTATGAATATTACCAATTAATCTATTAATATTATTCATGCAAATTTTGATGTTTACTGGTTATCACTGGGCATTCAGTACACTACAGATCGATTTAATACTCTCTGTGGTAATAATTTTCACCATTTGACTATTATGGAAACCATTGGGTTTATTATTGCCCTGCTATATTTGTGAAAGTTTTATTAAAAGCAAGCTGCAAGTCTGGGGCATGAAAAGATTTTTTAGGTTGGGGGGGGGCAAGATTTGATTTTGTTTTGCTCCCTCAATTCCTATGCACCTGCTATATGTTCATAAGGTCCTTAAAATCACCTATATAAAAATATTTAGTTAATATCTCTCTTCTTTTCATGAAATATTACTTCCATTGAGGCCAACAGTCTACACAGCATGAGCTACTAATCTGCCTTTTGGGAATGTTCCTTTGCATTTTGGGTTGGGTCTTTCAAAGGCCATTTATATAAGCATCAAAGCCTATACAAATGGTGTCTTTATTTTTATAAAACTACTACAATACAAGAAACTACTACAATACAAGAAGCTTCGGCTTCTTAGGTGCGTAGATTTGTGAAATGACCTATACCGAATACGGCCTGTTTATTCTAACTAAAGATACACAATTCAGCGCAGAATGCATACTGCTATGCCAGATCGCCATGCAATCCATACTTGCGTGTCTGGAAGTGGAGACCTCTCACCTTGTACACATGGGTATTCCAATACCAGTACCCTGCCTAAAAATGTATGCGCCATCCCCATGGAAAATGTGGATGGTGCAGAAGTCAGTATTGCACATAAGGGCTTAACAAAGCCATGTACTGTACAATAACATACCTCTCCCCTCCCACCATGCGTTCTTGATGTATGCAGCTCGCAATGTTTGATGTATGCAGCTCGCAATGCTGACAAAAAGACTTCCAGTGTGAAGATCTGGATCCTGAAACTCCTAAAATGCATATTAACAAGAATTAAGTTGGACTCTTGGTGCATGGAAGTACCTTTTAACAGCTACAGAATTAGAAAATCACAATGCATTGGTATATTTCATTTTCTTCCACTACCTACACTAACCACTTTACTTGACAAGACAGGTTTCCTTTGTTTTCTCATTGTGTTTGCAAAATGTTTTGTAACCTGAAATGACATCTGACAACTGGTGCAGCTGTATCTCAACTTCTACTGGTTCTTGGGAGTATATTTACTAAAGTCACTTTTTGCAAGCAATTTCGAATCGATCGGTCTTGCCGCAATTTTCCCGAAATATTTTTGTTAAAATCGCAGTATTCACTAACCGACGATTTTTAAACGCGATTTTTAAGCACTGTCAATTTGCATCGATTTTTCAAGGGGTAAATCTCTACATTTCCATAGAAAAGCAGAGCGATTTTACCTTGAAAAACTCCTGTCTCTTTGTGTGTATAAAAAAAACAAGCGCAACATATTTGTAAGGTTTAGCATGGCTGCGCTGATAGAACAACAAGGCTTAGCATAGTAATATCAGCATCAGCATGTTAAGTCCTCTAAGCATGCTGCGCTGTGTCCGGGTGGAAAAAAAAAATATAGATAATAAAATATAGAAAATATGACGTCATTTACATTAGTGGGCTCTAGTGAGCGCTCTAGTGTTAGACGTTATAATTTCTATAAAAGGGTGCCCTCTAGTGTCCAAATGATCAGTAGTAGCGGAGCCAAAGAAGAGGACGGAGCCTGTCGTCTGGACAAGTGCCAGAAGAGGCCGAAGAGCAGAAGACAGGTCCGGAACATCTTCTACAAGCAAGCAGACAAGATTCTTCAATCAACAAGAGAAGAATTACTTCAAAGAAAGGAAAAACTAACTAACTAACTAAAAAAAGCAACTCGTCCCAAGAATGATGATAGCTAAACGGTGAGTCAGAAAGATTTTTTATTACTTTATGCAACACACTTTAGTTTACAAGTAATTTAATACAAAACAGTGTGGCCACCTGTAGTAATTTTACAGAGCAGGGGGCAATATTATGGATTGAAAATGTTTATTTTATGCACACATGTATGTAAATGTATTTCTGTATGTCTTGTTTGACATGTATTTTTTTGGGCACCGGATACAGCGCATCATGCTTAGAAGGCTTAACATGCTGACGCTGATATTGCTATGCTGAGCCTTGTAGTTCTATCAACGCAGCCATGCTAAGCATTCCAAACATGCTGCGCTTGCCTTTGGGACATAGAAAAACACATGTCAAATATATTGACGTGTTTTTCTGGTACAGTGTGGGGCGCTTCTTTAATGAAAGCACCCCACACAAAAGGCGCTTCGATTTTCAGCGCTTTGCTGACAAACTAAAGGCAATTTAGTTAAATCGCCTTTAGTGAATACGGTGAATTGTATTTTTTATATATCACGATTTCTGTCCAGTGATGTTTGCCTGGCCGATTTTGCTAAAGGCTAAAGTCCCGGGACTTTGCCTTTAGTGAATATGGCGATGGCATAATCGCCAGCAAAGTCCCGGGACTTTGGTCTTTTTTGGCAAAATTGACTTTAGTAAATATTCCGCTTGGAGTGTAAAGGACCAGATTTGTTTCCTCTCCAGTTTACTGCATTTGGTTTAGCATTACTATTCCATTTCAGCTCTAGTCCTCCATGTGGGACTTCTGGGAATAAAGTGGTACCTTTAATTCAAAAGCTACATACAGGGGATCATATATAAAGTTTCTAATCACAATGTTTAAGCATAGTTGACATTTCACTACTGCACCTGCACACAACACATTTCTTACAGTTGGATTTGGGGCTTGAAGTGAGGGGGTATATGTGGGTATGCCATACCGTCACTTCTCCCACTGGTTTAATTAAAAAGCTATAAATCTCCATTCACTTCTATTATTTCTATATTTTTATACCGCCACTTTTACATTTCCACTTCAACCACTGGTTGGATCCAAGTGGTAGTCACACCTTGAACTTCTTGCTGCACCTTCCTACATTTAGGAGGCAGAATCAGGGGAGGAGGGGACATGTAAGCATAACCAAAGTACAGTAAGGACATGTACACACAAATGTGACACATACATACATATGGTCCTGTCAGGCATGTAACTTGAATGATAGCTAATTGTGCAGTGCTTCTGATAGTCAGTTAGGCCCTCCTATTTCAAAAATAACCTTGGTTGTGGATATTATTTTCTGTTCTATTTGACATTTGTGTGTATTACACATATTCACATTGCTTCAGGCTTTCATTTTGAATATAAAGGAAGCAGATTCTGCTGCCACTAGTTACTGACAAGACAAGAAATAATTGACAATATATGAATCATTTGGTAACACTAATTTTAAAATATCAGTTGTTAAAAATCTATGTTTTAGTTTAAAATAAATTTGAGATACAAACATGGGCAATGAAAGGCTTATTGAGTACATAAAGCTAAACCTGAAAATCGCTGGTTAATGCGCACTCATTTGTTAGCTATATAATACCACCTGGAACATCTTAATAGGAAGCTGTCATCACCACATTAAAGGACCTCTGTGTAAAATGTACCAAGGTTGTTTAATTGTCAGAATTTGAAAACAATTTCCAGGAACGATTTTCTGTTGCATAGGTAAATGTGTGTCATGTCTAGCAGGCGTCATGCAGACATAAAGACTGAACTATTGATTAATGCTATTCAAGGATTTATATACACTTCACCTGTCAGCCATTTTGTGGTAAAATGATGAAGAAGAGGGAGTTTGTCACCCTTGCTATTCTCTGGTCTCTTGTTTGTTTTTGTGTGGCTTTTTACAAATGAGCTAATCGCTAGTGATGATAAATGACCGTTTACAATTGCATTTTGCTCTGAATATCCCTTTATCTTCTTCAGGACTCATTGGCACTGTGATAAGAGAAGCTGTCTCCAATGACTGACAGCCATCTGGAGCTTCAATGGCAGCACATCACTGGACTAAATACTAGGGTTTTGCTGTCATTACTGTTCCAGGATTGCTGGGAGTCAAGGAGGATGGGGTGATACAACAAGGTTAAAAAAAAATCTTTGTGTAAGAGATGCTGCAGTTACCTAAAAAGCTCATGTACAGATGCTTCTGCTTTGTGTATTCTGAATGGCGCTCCATATACATGTGGCAGAGGGAAGTCGCAGATAAACCCCTCACTGGTCTAGAGTGAAAACAAGCAGTAGAGATTAGGTTTCATACAGGAACTGGGCTGAGTATATAGTTAAAAGTCAGTATAGGCTTTCCCTCTTAATGTATGCAAATTCGAGCTGCCATAAGTCAGAAAAGTGGCAGATAGAGCAGTCCAAGGGCTAGATTTACTAAGCTGAGGGAAAGTAAAAGTGGAGATGTTGCCCATAGCAACCAATCAGATTCCAGCTCTCACTTTCCTATTGCATACTAGAAAATGTCAGCTACAATCTGATTGGTTGCTATGGACAACATCTCCACTTTTCCTTTCCCGCAGCTTAGTAAATTTGGCCCCAAGAGTAGAGGATCTATACAAATCTCTTGCTCTGGGAAATCAGAAGTGTGGATCCAGCCCATTGAATCAATAGTTTCTATTTTAACCATCCAATTGCAAAGAAAGTAGCACCAGCACACAAGCAAAGTCAACTGTTTTTTTAACGTGTGCCCTACTAGAGCAATGTGCACAGCTTGCCTAATGTTAGTTATGGACCCTGGAATCTTTATTATTTCTAGCTTTTTATATTGAAATATGGCAGAAAACTTTAGTAACTTGATCAAGGAATAAACTGAATGATAAGGCTTCCAGAAACTGCCCTACTGTCAACAATAAAACAACAAATAAACTTGTCCTAGTCAAAGGAAGTTCTCCTAGTCATACATATTCCAGACGTACGACGCTTTCATCTCTATTGTTAGTGTGTGTGTGTGTGTGTGTGTGTGTGTTCTGTAAGCGGCAACCAGTGTCTTGTGCTGTCCTGTTCATAACAGTAATGGATTGCACAGTTATCTTTGGTAATATCCATGGGAACCACTAATATTAAAGATAGGACAGTACTGCTTTAAGTCTGCTGTTTTGAGGGGTTTCTGGTATTAACAGTGTCTTTACACTGGATTTTTAGTATGCTATACCTGTGTATTAACAAATGCAGAAAACAAAAGTCCATCTATATTTACATGTATTTTTAATAGAGGTGTTTTTCTTTTTGTGTAAACAATTTTTTATTTAAATTTAGAAAATAAAGGTTACAATACTGGCAAAGGATACATTACGTTTGTGTTCCAACTTGCACATCTTAAAATAAAAAAATAGAAATCGGTAGATAGGGAAGAGTGGATAAAAAAGATGGTTACAATGCTTTTGACCAGATGGAAAACCAGAGGTTGAGATTAAGAAGGTGGTTGAGGTGTGAAGACATTAACAGTACAGAAAACTTTGTCTGAAGTTCAAGCAATGAATAATTGTATAATTGGATATAGTCCAAGCTTTCCTTATGGAATAGACTACACTATTGTTGAATGTGGATAAGGTGCCCATCATTATCTAGTGGTAAAGGGAACTTGTAGGACCCCCATGAATCTAATTTTGTAGTTGATTTCCAGTTGAAGGTAGAATCTATTACTCTCTCCACTGAACCTCAAGTAATCAAATAGGAGTCAAATGAATAGACGATTAACATTTTTTGCTGTTTCTGATTATCTGTACATGCTGGAACGTGTAGTTATTCAAGTTTTAAGCATGCCCTGGCAAACATAATATGCCAGACTATGTTCAAAACCATGGGCTGGATCCAGACTTAAGAAGGAGCTTGAAATTAAGAGAGGAAAGTTACTCCTGGTCTAAACCACGTTGAATGCAGGGGAGTCATATTTCATCCGTTGCAAACAGGGGCCCGTATTCAGAGTACTGGACGTATAACATAAATGTCCGGTGTTTAGCGATTTTTACTACTGCACATGCATCTTTTTTTTATGTAGATTGCGTAAAAGTGGTCTTTCAGACTGCAGTTACGCAATCTACGTAAGAAACCGATACGTAGATTACATAAAAAAATGACTACGCATGCGCAGTAGTAAAAATGCTATGTTATACGCCCAGTACTCTGAATACGGGCCAGTATTAGAGATGAGAGGTGGTTTCCTATCACAAGTTTAAATAACAATGTAATAGTAAATCTGGTCAGTATCTGTGTGCAGTAAACAATTCAAAGATATAGCCCTGCATGCAAAGAATACAATTAACTTGACTCCCCCTGAAATTAACATGGCTTTGCCCAGGTGTAACCTTCCTCTCTTAATTTCAAGCTCCTTCTTAAGTCTGGATCCAGCCCCAAAGGTTTATGTTTACATCCAACACGGGGCTAGTTTTACTACTTTCCCTTAGGGAGTCCATCCGTGGTTCCTATGGCCTAGGGCTATATGAACTCATTGTGGTAAGAACCCCATACAAAGGATACTACTCTCTATGATTAAACCAGCCCATATATGTATAAGCCTAGCGAAATTGGTAGGAAAAAGACTAGACCTCTCTACTCTACCCCATTATTTGTTTCCTTATTTTTATACTATTTTGCATAGTGTTGGCATAGGACTGTGGAGACTTATGTACATAGCATACTTATCAGTCTGTACTGCACATGCATAGTATATGGAATTCTGCAACAAAATGCATCTGTTCAATGCAGAATTCTGTGTGGAATTTTGTCTTTGCATGGTGCACAGGTCCAATCATATGCAGGGATAATAGTTTACTTTTTCACATAGAACTCAAATACAGCATAGTTTAATCTGTAAATTAAGATAGGAAACATTACCTCTCAATTCTAATTCTGTTTTTATAGTTCTCAAATAGATCTCAGTTGTATGTTAGCCTCCGTTGTGCATCTAAATGCGAATTTTACATCACTATGAGTGCCAAGACAATCTTATGTTCGATATAGCTCTGAGGATTCATTTTAAGTTCAAAACCCCTGAGGAATCATTGCAAATAAAATAGCTATGTAAATATTTGGAGAAAGGGCAGGCAAATACTGGACAAGTAGTGTATGTGCATATGGGCAGTTAAGTCTGCTGCAGGTGATGGAGAACTGATAATGATGACGATAATCAGTATCATCTAGCTGCATCTGAATGGAAGTTTGTAAAATGTATTTCTCCTGTTACCTAATTCTTTAATGCTGGTGCAAGACTAAATAAAGTTACAGTAGTCTTTGTATGTAAGCTAATTGGACTACAGAAAGAAGTGACTATTAAAAGGTAATGCTAGTTTAGTTTTAATGTATTATTTGCATTTGAATTTATATTATATTTTATACTGTAAGTGTGATTGACATTTTTTGTTGACCATATTTTTCCTACATATACCGTTTTATACATTATTTGAATGTGCAAAACATGGTCATGCACATGTACTCCACATCTATCAGGCCACATCTCTTGATCTGGATTTAGATCTCAAACATGTGCATTGTATGTAACTGAGTAAATGCATCTGATTAAGAAATGCAAATATGTGACGGTGACTTTGCAAGCATGCATCCTGCTGACGCTTAGAGCGTAAATGGGGCACAGAATGTTTACACTATCACACTGCCCTTGCATAGCATTGTGTAGCACTGTTGATGGGGTAACCTTGTTATGTGTGCATTTGCTGGACATGCTTACACTACATGTCTTTTAATTGACTTGAAAATGTATCATTGTCGATTTTAAAATGCTTGTCAGTCTGCAGTTTTATAGTGCTTACTAGGATAATGATTAAAAAACCCTGAAGATCAATAAGTCAGTGGTAAATGCTGACATTGCTTCCTGTAACATAATATTAGTCTTTCACTGAATCTCTGATCGCACCTGTACTACTGTACTATTTTTATTCACTCATGGTGATCAACAGCACCACCTGTAGGATTTACTGCTACTTTACAGCTAAATCTGTGGGATTTTAGTTATGGAAAATCTCTGTTGATAAATAGTAACGTCAGAAGGGTTTTTCAGACCACAAGCATTTGTATTCATATTGTATATCCTTACAATATGAATACAGAGGCCTGTGGTCTGAAAAACCCTAGTTAGTTGATGGTTGTGTAAAAGCAAAGCAAGATCAGTAATATATGGGAATCAAGGCAGGTTTAAATTAGCAGAATTTTGCCATTCTCATTGCAGATTGTTTATATGTGATCTGATATGAGGCATTTCACATTACATTTCCATATTTAAAAGACTAATGTTATAAAGATGTGACACTTACTGTTCTTCACCGGTGCTCACTTTAATGTACATTAGATATGTATGTGTAAGAGGCGTTATAACTGTATAAACATATCATACCTGATATCAGTCATACGTCAGTGTGGCCATGACAAGTCGCATTATCCTGCACTGGAATCTGGTTCTGCACATTACAGCGTTTCAGTGTAAACAATTAGCCCTTTTGGCTAAAATAAATAATTGGGCCATATGGAGAGGCCGGGCCTCCTATGCAATCTGGGAGCAGAGCCTTAAACAGAAATGTTAGCGCCCATGGATAATGGGCTCATTTGTTACTATTTGTACTCTTGCACACACATTGATCTCCTCAACTCATAGCATTAGAGCTTCCATAATAGTTCAATGAAAATTAAGTCTTTATAGTTCATATCTGCAATGCAACTAGAGCCGTAACTGCAAATATTAGGAATAATAATGCCTTAGGTTTAAAACACTCCATTATAGGATAGGATTTTTGGACCGGATTCAGAGATCTGTTTTTTGTAGGTACGTAATTATACGCACGCACGCCACAAGGCCATGTTGACGGTGACTTGCGCCACCATAGAGCACAATTATCCCTACGTGTGTAGTTACGGGCATATGCTAAGGTACATACATGCGTATCTATCTAACCGCGCCCTCAAATGCCCATTTAAATGCATCCCCCTGCCCATTCTCATGTAACGTTGAACGTACGGATTTAAATCCCGCCCCTCCGTACATATGTTCCAAAGTGTGATTCACAAGTGCGTACCTAATGGACTTCCGTGTGTAAATACTACGTAACTTGCCTGAAAACGGATCTCTGAATCTGGTCCTATATCATCAGTGGAAATCTTGCTAACCCCAAAAAACATAATAGTTTGATTTCTTAATTATAGTTTATTATTATTTATTATAGTTTAATACTCCTAAAACAACTGTGTCCCTTTTCCCTCCAGTCCCTGCACATGAAAGACTGACTTTTGTCCATTTAAAATAAAATCTATAATTTTAAGTCCAATATAGGGCTTTGGGTCTTTGAACTGGGGCCCGCCGCCTGCCTGACATTAGCGTGCTGCGACCTTGCATATGATGCTGCCAGGGAACAGTAGCAACAGGAGTCGGCTGGACATGCTATTTGTACTTATGGCTAGCAGCTCTGGCTGACCCCCCCTAGAACACAACACGATAATAATCTACTGTAGCAGTTGGCGACGACTCAACCATGATTACCTCACATGTGTAAATTGACAGCTTAGTACTACAGCTCCTTGTAGCAAGCTCAGAGATAGCGGTCAGTGCTGAGCATTATTTATAAACAAAAAAGCAGCCGGCACATGTGTCAGGTGGTAACTATTGCTTGTATCTCGCTACTATCTCTATTTGGTTGTGTATATACATTTATCTTTACTTGGTTATTGTGTCTGTTTTCATACATAAAACCTTTAACATGCATGTAACAAACTTTCATAAAAGCAGTTACACCATTTTCCTAAAAAAGATGTGTTTAACTTGGATGTCTTCAAAAGGGCCATAAAATATTACCATTATATTCCTTTCATTTACATTTACTTTTCATTTGTTTAAACTGCCTATTTTCACTTTCTCCACTTATAATATATTTTATTACAAAGTAGTTTGTCATATTATATAACATGTTATTGTAGGGTTGGTGACCCGTATACTTTTATTATGATCCAAGAAAATGCTTCTATGTAAAGGATCATATCTAAATAAAATAAATAAATAAATA
>WWET01000188.1:667539-678596 GCA_011038615.1 Limnodynastes dumerilii | reverse complement strand
TACATCATATGGGGAAGGTATAATATTTCCAGGAGAAGTGTAATATGTAATTTGGGGAGTAGGATGTATCTGAATGGGGGAGGTATAATAAATAATATGAGAAGAGGAAAATGTAATCTTGAGCCTAAAATTAACCTAAACTGAGCCTTACATATAAATGTTACGCATATTGTTATATTTCTTTAAAGTTAATTATTTTGGACTCAGTAAATGAATCATTTTTGCAAAGTGGTACTTCACCCGGTTCCTTAGCGGGTAAGTGGTACTCAGCAAAAAAAGGTTGAGAACCCCTGCTGTACAGTAAATATCAAATAAGAGAACTTCTCTTGTGGTTTTAGTCAGGCTTCTATGTAGCAATCACTGTATTTTCTTTTAAATATTAATATTGTTGGATATCCAATCATGAAAAGTCAGTTGCACTTATAAACAAGTTTGTTTTAAGTTTGCATATAGTGGCGTGATCCAGGCATAGTAGAATGTACACTGGGGTTCCATATGTGAGAGGAAAGGGCACTCCTACACTTACGTACAGAATGTCCAGTGTAGATTACTCACTGTTAAAACATTTACAGGTGTCGAGACCGGGCTTACATTTAGTGAAATCTTATGCCAACTTTTCATTGCCACCTTTTCCTTCTGTAAACAGATATTGTTTATAGAAATATAATAATATAAAATAATTGCTATCAATAAATATAAATATCAGGACTCAAACCACAGCCTTACCAATAGTAATCATGGAGAGAAGACAGCAGGTAGTGATCAGGAACATGTAAGTCATATAAATGATTGAGGAAATAATACATGGTGCAGCAGAAGGCATTAATCATCCATAGGCTGCATTATACTGTGTAATGAGAGTGCTGTTTATAATGATGAATCCCTCCCTGTACTGTGTTACGCATCTTGCTACTCCATGTCAGAAATTGTGTGTTACTCTGAGAGAACTGAGGCTCTTTTTAAAGTAATGACAGGTGGCATGAATGAAAAAATGTATAAAATATGACAAATCTATAACAATAACAGAGCATAAGAAAATAATTCAGAAGATTGAATGGATAATGTAAATTAAACAGGATAAATAACGGAAATGTCCTGTGATAATGATAAAAACTTGGATAGTGAGTAAAATTTTCAGCACTCCACAGATAAATGCTGAGATAGTAGGGAGAAATTGTAGTCACGTCTAGATGATAGCTGCAGTAATGAAGTTAAACAGTAGTGAAGTAAAAGCCAGGTACAAAATACTTGTAGGAAATAATAGTAACCACAGGAAATAAACTATGAATGATCCAGATAATATAATAACAACCTGGAACTAAATCCGGAACCAGGATCCAGGCAGGCAGACAACAGCATGAACAGACAGCCCACAATCATAGTGACTGATTGCTATAACATGTGATATATGTGTCTCTATATAAATATTTAAAGCCCCATTGGCCATTTGTATTAACTTTCTGTTAAACATCTATAAGCTTGTAATGAGACAGCTGAGGTGGAAAAATAAAAAGTTGACCACATGAACCACAGATCATGACAACATGTTAATATAACATTGATGTTAATAATATACGTGCATTTGAGGATTGTGAATTGATGGGGAACAGTCACAGACCAGACATGTTATTTCCCATACTGAATAGTCGCTTGGTCCTCTAAATGTTGATGGGTAGTTGATATAAATGAGGTCTGTTACAACTACCTGGTTGTATCAATTATGAAGTGATTTGACCTCTGGCTCTGTGTGGATGCATTTCTTTCCCACTTGATGTGTGTGTCCAGATAATGTGTATTTTTCCCAGGTCTACATCTCAAAAGTTTTTTCCAATATAGTAGATAGTGAAGCATTTGTGTAATCGCAACACATCTTAACATTTCATTTACTACAGACCAAGGCTGTTACAGAGATGATATTCACAAATGTTTCTATGTTTTATACTTAAGATCTTTCTAACACTAATGTCACAATTAAACAAAATAATTCCAAACATATAACAAAGTAGTTACATGATGCACTGTATAAGAAATTAAACAACTTAGCTTGTAGAAAGAACTTTATTTTCTGATGCACCAATATTATGATTTAGACCGTTTTTCTAACTGTAAATTGATCACAATTCAATTGTTTCAAATTTAAAGTTCATGCATTTAATAATGATAAAAAGAAAATGGGTATTGGTATAAGAATAGTAGGAAGTAATCCAAATAAAAGTGTGCTGCTGTAAGGTTTTGTTAGAACTCCAGTTGTCTGTTTTTAGGCCATCAAATGTGTTTTATTTGTATATTTGATTTGTAGATGAAGTGTGCATTTTAAATGTCAAATATTTATGTCTTGCTGTGAACCATTTCTTATGTCACACAAACTTTGTTACATGGACTCGATGTTATGTATGGATGACCATCCTTTGCATATAAAGTGTGTTTCTTCTTTCTTTAGCTATCTATCTATGCAAGAGGACCATGCAGAACAAAGCAAGACTGGAGTTAGCAGATTATGAAGCCGTAGGTATACTGAGATCACAGCCTGTAGGAGAAAAAGGAAAGAGTAACTTCTGATTATTGCTAATGAGGCTTGAAAATGGTCTTAGTGAAATTTTAATTATTTGCAATCATAGAATAATCAGTGGTTCTCTTAGGAACATATTTTGTAGCTCCAAATTGAGTTGATGTAGCCTTTTACCGTGTTTGTAAATTGTGACCAAAATTGTGTTTGAAAATAAGATATAACCCGGTAATTGTTATTCTTTAGACAGTATCATTTAACAGAAAATGCTAAATTCTAATATGTAATTACAGTATGTTAGAGATCGTTTTATTTTTTCTTTACAAGACCACTTAAGCATAGTAACATCATTTTATAAACCATCCTGTTTTAAACACTGTTTAAACTTCTGTTTAATGCCAACATTAGCTCTCTATTTTACACTTCAATTTTTATTTCATTAGGTTTATATTCTGTTGTCAAACCAAAAATATGATAAACCGTTTTAAAGAGGAAATGGTAGTGCAAAATGAAAAGTACTTTATTTAATGCAAAATGTTATTTATTAATATAGTTATTTGGTAACCTCTTTCAGTTTTGACCTATGCATGCTTAGTGTTACAGCATATGTGATGTGTTTTTGAACTTACTAGACAATGTAACTGATTGAACTGTTTTTAGTGGTTGTCAGTTATCAAATGCAGTTATTGTGTCAGAATTAACACACTAAATATGTCCCATACCATTTTGTTTATCAGGAAAATTTAGCGAGACTGCAGCGGGCCTTTGCAAGAAAATGGGAATTTATCTTTATGCAAGCAGAGGCACAAGTCAAGTAAGTATATCAAGAATATTCAAAGGCTTTATCATAGGTTGAATTACTGTGACACAAGTTTGTTGTTTGGATTTAAAATATACTGCAATCAGGCCATAAAATAACCAAAAACATAAAAATGAGCAAAAATAAGTAGCTAAATAAATAAATAAGGTAGGTCCAGGGAGAAAATTTGAAATATATTTATTATATTTTAACCTTGCATTTGATGTAATGACTTGTTCAAATCTAGTCTTTGACTAGTCAGGGCGCTATTCTAACCCACCTATATCCATGGAGTCCTTAGCACCTAAAATAAGAGTTAATCAGTTAGAACAAATCCCTATTGACCATTGTTGCTTATATATATTATCTGTGTTCACTTATGATCTCATTGATAAGGTAAACAAATATAAAATAAACAAGCTCAGGGAATTGTCACTCATACAAAAAGATGATTTTTGTATATTTCAGATGTTGAATAACTATAAAATATATATGAGTGTCCATAAGCCTAGGCTGTACCCAATTTTACTAAGAAAACCATATTGTTTCTTTATTTAACTGCAGTCAACAGGATATTGCTAAAAAGGACAAACAGATAATAGATTGAAACAACCAACCAATTTTAGGATAAAAAGAATGTTGTTTCCTTTTTGTCTAATACCCATTTTATTTATAAAATTAACTATCAGTTCATATTGGATGGATGTCCATGAGTGTCACTAAATCCCTCTGTAATAGCTAGAGTGAAAAGGCCTAAATTGAACAGCAAAACCAGACACAGTTGGCAGATGAGATTTTCCTTATTTTAAGCTATACAGTTAAGTTATTATGTCTTTGTGAACCAGAGAACAAAAACTTGCTAGATATGGAACATTCTGCATACCTCCCAAAATTTGAGAATTCAAAAGAGGGACACAATTTTTTGGCCTGGTAAAGGGGGTGTGCCTTGTACAACCCAGTGGGCATGTCTGGGTAAGTGGGTGTGTCTTACATCACCCAGACCAGAGGGTCTAGTGCCTGCCCCTTTTATTTAACAACTGTCCATATGTCTGCCCCTTATTATTAGGCCTGCCATTCATATATCTGGCCCTTATTATTAGGCCTGCCATCCATATGTCTGCCCCTTATTATTAGGCCTGCCATCCATATGTCTGCCCCTTATTATTAGGCCTGCCATCCATATGTCTGCCCCTTATTATTAGGCCTGCCATCCATATGTCTGCCCCTTATTATTAGGCCTGCCATCCATATGTCTGCCCCTTATTATTAGGCCTGCCATCCATATGTCTGCCCCTTATTATTAGGCCTGCCATCCATATGTCTGCCCCTTATTATTAGGCCTGCCATCCATATGTCTGCCCCTTATTATTAGGCCTGCCATCCATATGTCTGCCCCTTATTATTAGGCCTGCCATCCATATGTCTGCCCCTTATTATTAGGCCTGCCATCCATATGTCTGCCCCTTATTATTAGGCCTGCCATCCATATGTCTGCCCCTTATTATTAGGCCTGCCATCCATATGTCTGCCCCTTATTATTAGGCCTGCCATCCATATGTCTGCCCCTTATTATTAGGCCTGCCATCCATATGTCTGCCCCTTATTATTAGGCCTGCCATCCATATGTCTGCCCCTTATTATTAGGCCTGCCATCCATATGTCTGCCCCTTATTATTAGGCCTGCCATCCATATGTCTGCCCCTTATTATTAGGCCTGCCATCCATATGTCTGCCCCTTATTATTAGGCCTGCCATCCATATGTCTGCCCCTTATTATTAGGCCTGCCATCCATATGTCTGCCCCTTATTATTAGGCCTGCCATCCATATGTCTGCCCCTTATTATTAGGCCTGCCATCCATATGTCTGCCCCTTATTATTAGGCCTGCCATCCATATGTCTGCCCCTTATTATTAGGCCTGCCATCCATATGTCTGCCCCTTATTATTAGGCCTGCCATCCATATGTCTGCCCCTTATTATTAGGCCTGCCATCCATATGTCTGCCCCTTATTATTAGGCCTGCCATCCATATGTCTGCCCCTTATTATTAGGCCTGCCATCCATATGTCTGCCCCTTATTATTAGGCCTGCCATCCATATGTCTGCCCCTTATTATTAGGCCTGCCATCCATATGTCTGCCCCTTATTATTAGGCCTGCCATCCATATGTCTGCCCCTTATTATTAGGCCTGCCATCCATATGTCTGCCCCTTATTATTAGGCCTGCCATCCATATGTCTGCCCCTTATTATTAGGCCTGCCATCCATATGTCTGCCCCTTATTATTAGGCCTGCCATCCATATGTCTGCCCCTTATTATTAGGCCTGCCATCCATATGTCTGCCCCTTATTATTAGGCCTGCCATCCATATGTCTGCCCCTTATTATTAGGCCTGCCATCCATATGTCTGCCCCTTATTATTAGGCCTGCCATCCATATGTCTGCCCCTTATTATTAGGCCTGCCATCCATATGTCTGCCCCTTATTATTAGGCCTGCCATCCATATGTCTGCCCCTTATTATTAGGCCTGCCATCCATATGTCTGCCCCTTATTATTAGGCCTGCCATCCATATGTCTGCCCCTTATTATTAGGCCTGCCATCCATATGTCTGCCCCTTATTATTAGGCCTGCCATCCATATGTCTGCCCCTTATTATTAGGCCTGCCATCCATATGTCTGCCCCTTATTATTAGGCCTGCCATCCATATGTCTGCCCCTTATTATTAGGCCTGCCATCCATATGTCTGCCCCTTATTATTAGGCCTGCCATCCATATGTCTGCCCCTTATTATTAGGCCTGCCATCCATATGTCTGCCCCTTATTATTAGGCCTGCCATCCATATGTCTGCCCCTTATTATTAGGCCTGCCATCCATATGTCTGCCCCTTATTATTAGGCCTGCCATCCATATGTCTGCCCCTTATTATTAGGCCTGCCATCCATATGTCTGCCCCTTATTATTAGGCCTGCCATCCATATGTCTGCCCCTTATTATTAGGCCTGCCATCCATATGTCTGCCCCTTATTATTAGGCCTGCCATCCATATGTCTGCCCCTTATTATTAGGCCTGCCATCCATATGTCTGCCCCTTATTATTAGGCCTGCCATCCATATGTCTGCCCCTTATTATTAGGCCTGCCATCCATATGTCTGCCCCTTATTATTAGGCCTGCCATCCATATGTCTGCCCCTTATTATTAGGCCTGCCATCCATATGTCTGCCCCTTATTATTAGGCCTGCCATCCATATGTCTGCCCCTTATTATTAGGCCTGCCATCCATATGTCTGCCCCTTATTATTAGTTCCCTTTTTAAACAATGGCACTACATCTGCTATGCGCCAATCCCTTGGTACACAGCCTGTTGAGATTGAGTCTATGAAAATTAAAAACAATGGTCTAGCAATTTCTGAATGTAGCTCCATTAGAACTCTTGGATGTATGCCGTCAGGGTCAGGAGCTTTATTTATCTTAATTTTCTTCAACCGCCTTTGGACTTCTTCTTCTGTAAAACAAATATTATGTGATGGTACGGTTGGATTTCCATTTTTATGTATTATTCCTACCATTTCTTCCTCTCTAGTATACACTGAAGGAAAGAAAGTGTTTAATACCTCTGCTTTTTCCTTTTCATCATTTATCAATCCACCCATCTCACTTTTTAGGGGTCCTATATTGTCTTTTTTGATCCTTTTGCTATTTATATACTTAAAAAACTTTTTAGGGTTTGTCTTACTTTCTTTTGCAACTTGTTTTTCAGTCTCTATTTTTGCTAATCTGATTTCCTTTTTGCATTTCTTATTACATTCCTTATAGTTATGGAAGGACTCCTCTGTTCCTTCAGATTTAAACAATTTAAATGCCGTCTGATCTGAGGTCACATGGTGCGGTACTGGTGATACAGGGCTCCTAAGTGTGTATTTTGCCGAAATGACTTACTACGCATGCATAGTAGGTCATTTATGCAATCTACATACCAGTTAGGTACGTAGATTGCCTCTGTGCCGTCTTTAAAGAACACATAGAGTAGTTTAAGTAGAATGAGGTGGCGTAATGCCGCCTCAGGGAGTGATTAGGAAGAAGTGGGTGGAGGGATTTAGATTAGCCAGGGAGGGCTGTGGGAGGTGGGGAGAGGCAATGTCCATGCGGACATTGCACGGTTAGATAAGGTAGCCCATAATGTACCTAAAATTGAGGGGTGGGTTAGGGGCTGGAAGAGTGAGTTAGGTGCAGATCTGACCACACCTAACTCACTCTTAACTGAATACTGTCCACTGTGAGAGAAATAGCTACAATATCCCTCCATCCTGCACATTTGTTGGCTGTACTGAACTCAATTGCTGTTTAGGTCTTAAAGAGAATCCACAGCATTCATATATATCGTTCATGCTGGAACAGACCAGCTTGGTTACAGACAGGAAAACACAGTGTGGCATTTTTAATTGGTCGAAAAAACAAGAATCAATGTAAAGTACACTGCTTCCCACCTATTATGGTGTCTACCCTTATGAGATGTTTTAGACTATCACCCTCTACTTACCCTGTTGACAAAAAAAATGGAACAATCTCCATTATTAATTAAAAAACTTTAAGCTTCTGAAAATAACAATTCATGGTCCCTTTTAAAATCTGTAGCACCTTCCCTTAATCCTCCACTATATGTTGGCAAAACTGTAGGGAGAGATCTGTTGTCCACAATAGTGAATATCCAATTATCTCTAAATTCTGGTCCAATACATAACTTTTGTTCGAATCAAAGTAATGAACAAAAACTTGCATACATTTTTAGTAGTTACAATTAGCATTTTACAATTTCAGGGTAATACTTTTAAATATGCTGAGGGCATGATTAGTTCCTACTTTATAAAATTTTTGTAAAATATCTGCAACCTGCTTATTGTGCTAAAGGCTTCATTAGAAATGTGGAAGTCATATATAGCTTAATATTCTCAATAAATATTACTTTGTTAGATTCACCAGGTGCATACCAGTACAAATGTATTTATATTATTGTACATGAGCTACAGCAGGGCTGACTAATCACTTAAATACTATTTTAGGAGGCTACAGCAATGAAATAATGTCATGATTCACCTTAAAGTTTAAAGTAGTTTGTAAGTAGTGATAGTGGGCCGTATGCAGAGTTTTCAGAAAAGTGCTACTGCGCATGCGCAGTAATTTTGTAATGAAATCTACGTTACTTCTTGCAATGTAGATTGCGTATACGCGGTCTTATCGGTAATTTACGGACGTATGTACAATACGTCCGGGGGTGTGAATCCGGGCCTCAGTCAATAAAACTTTTTGTTGCATTTGTATTGGTTGTAAGCTAGCATAAGAGCCTTACTGAGTTCAGACACACTGTCCGTGAACAATTTGTCCCCTAGCCACTGATTTAGAAGTTTCCCAGAAGAGAACAGAGTTATCTATGTGTTCAGTGTTGTCATTAACAAACTTATAACAAGTGTATATCAAGTGCTGGCGGAAGTGCATGCGGTAACCCAGAATCCTCCAGTTTGTCGTGAAGTATTGAAGGGTGTTTAGCTTAACAGTGACAATAATAGGGGCAGAGATAATAATATATTTGATGGCGGTGGCAGTAATTTTGTGGAAGAGATGTTGGGATATTAGAAATAGCCAATGTGGGAGTGAGTTTTATGTGGGTGTGAATAGAATGTATAGTCTTTCTGCAAAGGAATAAGTAAACACTAGGGATCAATAAGACCTAAATAAGATTGCATGTGTGAGATGACAGTAAGAGTCCCTAACCTCTGATCTGTCTAGGGATTGATCGCTTATCGTGTTAATGTCTCCTCCCAGATAAAGTATTTTTTATACAAAATGGATAAACTTCAATGACAAAAAATGTCTTTATGAAATAATGTTTGTCTGTAGTAGCATAACATAGCTGTTCATAGTAGATAAAGGCTCTCTTCTTTTCATAAATATTCCATTATAGATTCATCATCCTTATATGTTATATTTCTGTTTCATTTCAATGATATTAAGAAAAAACAATACTTACTATAATTTAAATGTGGACATTTGCAGAATTGACAGGAAAAAGGACAAAACTGAAAGGAAAATCCTGGACAGTCAAGAAAGGGGATTCTGGGATGTGCATCGGCCAGTGGTATGGCTAATATTCTTTAAATAGCAAAAACAACATTCATTGTACCAGATCCAGATCAACACTGGCACTTTATTCAATGTTACAAACACCTTAAGACTTACCATCTGTCCTCATTTAAAATGGGGGATTGACTTTTAGCATGCCCTTACTGTATGATTTTAATATAAAAACTCCTCCCCATTGATCTTGCACCGTCCCTACCAAATAAATAAAAAATACTGCGTCTCTGGAGTGCGCAGATCCAGTTGCGAGCACCATAAATGCAAAAACTTAGGGTTGTCCAATATTAGAAATAAAACCATTTTACATAAGTCTGGATCTGGTCCAGTGTTATTTGTATGTAATTGTAATTTGCTTTCAGCAAGGATTGATATATCACTGCCTTACAGTATATTTTATTTGCTTCTTTCCTTTTCATTAAATGAACGTAAGCATTGCAGTTCTCATGGCAATTTGAATTATAACACCATTTAATATGATTTGATGCAGTGTGCCACTTTTCTCTGAAGCTATTAGCTGCAAAATAGCAAACCAGCTCTGATTCATGGAAGTGTGATGGTTCCTCCCTTATCTGCAATATATGGAAGGGAAGATCAGTTAATCAGTAGTGACTGTGAGCTCTGTAGCATTATCTACCTTAAATCAGATATCATGAGGTTTATCACGAGTAATGCTGGCCATACACAACGATTATCGGTCCCAGCAGGGGGTGGGCCGACAAACGGGACGATTTCCCGCAAGGGAAATGTCCTGTTATCGGCACCATACACCTCCTCTGCTGGGACCGATAATCCTAGCAGAAGAGGGGAGGGGGGAGGCAGCGCTCTCTATGGCGCTGCTGCAGAGCCATGTGCAAAGCTGCTCTGACATGCTTAAAAGTATACCTTCAAAGCTGTCAGAGCAGCATAGTGCATAGATCTGCAGCAGCGTCTATTGCAGGGAGTAGTAGAGATAGGGATCTGCCGAATCCGCGCTTCACACAGCGCGGGTTCGGCTGGTCCCTCTCTGTACTATTCCCTGCAATAGACCCTGCTGCAGATCTACGCACTAAGCTGCTCTGACAGCTTTGAAGGTATACTTTTAAGCTGTCAGAGCAGCTGTATACATAGATCGGCAGCAGCGTCTATTAAAAGGATAGGGAGCCGTTCAGCTTGCTGATTGGCTCCCTTAAAATATCGTTTAAAAAATATCGTTTAAAATCAAACATGCTGAACGACCAAATAATCGCACCAGAGCGTTTCTGGTGTGTTTATTTGACGTTTCAAAAATTTATCTGTACCATACACTAGAGCGATTATTTGCCCGATCACCCAATAATTGGGAAATCGGATAGATCCAGTAGCCATGTTACTTCAGGTAGCCAAGGTAAGCAGATGGAAACCCTACGCATATTGTGGGGCTCTTCCCAGATCCCCTATGGTGGAATGTTATGAGTAATACAATAAATACAATAAAGAAAAATTTATTTATTAGTGTGTATAGTTATTTCCAGAACAAATTGTTTAAGGAATGTTATATTATATCTTATATTATATCTTGAAAACTACTAGGCAAGTAAGGACAAGGTCAGGCATTAAGTATGTAATGTTCTGCAATGATATTGCATTTTCCTG
>WWET01000188.1:649988-667497 GCA_011038615.1 Limnodynastes dumerilii | reverse complement strand
AAAAAGTACTTGTTACAATTTCTGCACTTTGTTTAAAACAATATTATACGACAATGTAACCAAAGGAACCTTACTGCATTTCTTGTGTTGTATGATATTGGTTTTACAATAATCTGGTATTATAGTTCTATATAATGGAAACATTATTTTCTTCTCAGCCTGGATGTGTCAATACAACAGAAATGGATATAAGAAAATGTCGCCGAATGAAAAACCCCCAAAAGGTCAAAAAGGTATGTTTTCTGATAGTGCCCCACTTGTTACATTGCCCTATAGGAAGTGTGAGAACATTTCAACACTATGAATCATAGAATGTGACAGCAGATAAGAAACACTTGGCCCATCTAGCCTGTCCTTTCCAACCACCCTTCCTGTGATACAACCCTTCCTCAAACTTCCCCTGAACCCACCACCCTCCAGCACACTTATAACTTACTCGCCCCAATGGAGGTACACACCTACCACCCACTAGGCTTAATTCTGTTAGCAACCAATTAACCTACTAGCATGTTTTTGGGTATGTGTAAGGAAACTGGAGGTAACCCACGCAGAAATGGGGAGAACATACATACTATAAGGACTTGTCTGGGTATCAAACTTATTACCTCAGCACTGTGAGGCACAAGTGTTACTCACTGAGCCACCGTACTGCCCTCAAACTCGCACCCTCACCGTGCTTAGTGACTGTTCTTCTTTCCTCTATTGTTAATTAAATACATTACATGATGGTGATTACATCTTCACATTTGAGTACTGTGGCTTGTGATGAACTGCAGATAAAGAAAATAATTCAGGATGAACTTATCATGTTAAATTAGAAAATTACAACAGTTCATCAATTAACGTAAGATTTTCCTGGAATGTTATAGGGGCTGTTACAGAGTTAGGAGAAAAAGTAAAACAATAGCAATTTTAGCAAAATGATGATGCATTGTAGAGGGAGGCAAGTTTAAAATAAGCAGACAAAACATACTAAAATAGCACATTACTTTTCTCTACTCTAACTTGTACTTTAAACATAAAGCTGGTCATTATGTGTGCGCGCTTTTCAAAAACGTCTTGTAGTGAAAAATAACGTTTATTTACACCCCTTAAAAAACTGGTTTGTAATAATCTGATGATGCAATAGATAGATGTTTATTTCATATTTATAATGTGCACTCGTGTGTATCATCATTATATTTCATTTAATTCAATCTTTCCAGCTATAACAGCATTAACTGTTGTATTTAATATATTCTACCATCTACTGTGTGATGGGTAATTTAAAGCAGTGTGTGCACAAACATAGGTTTAGCTTATTTTATGGCATACAAAAGTGTTTCAGCTTTTCAACGTAGGACATAGTTTTTCATTTGAAAAGCTTTATTGTTTTGTTTTTTTTAAGATATACAACTCACAAAAGAAACCCCATCAAACAAACTTAGCCCGAATGGTTCGATACTCTTAATTTTGGAAGTGAACATGCTGGCAGTGTTCGCTCATCAACTATTTTTAATTCAAGTTCCTAACCCTGGATCCAGAACTACTGTAGCAGTATACAGAAGGGTTCCGTATGTCCGCTCACGCCTTAGTTACATATGTGAGTGGAAAGGGCAATCACTTACTCACATACAATATTCTGGACACTTTCGGAACCCTACCTTATCTTGTCCTCACAAAGTGTAAAGGTGTGGACAAGACACTTATATGCGAGGGCTACACCAAGCCCTTACTTTACGATTTCAATAGAAAGTCCAGCTCACAGCGCTGATATATTTTGCATGGAAGTCTAGCACACCCCACGTAAGTAAAACTGTGCTACTGCACATGTGTAGTATGACTGGGTTAGGCGGCTTATGCATCCAGCCTGCATAAGTCACCTGTCATTCTTAGTTCTAGATCAGGCCCCAACTGGGAAGCAGACAGCAGAGCGCAGTGCATGGGGTCAGCATTGTACCTGTGCCAGAACGTGTTCCTACATCAGAACCATGTCTATAACAGTATTGCTGGCATTCTGTTCTGCACTGGATCACTTTTGATATTGGGAACATCAGAATGGCAGAAACTTTCCTATAAAACGTGCCTATAAATGTTTCCAAAGGTTAAGAGGAAAGATGGAGTTTTGAGAAGCAGAGAACACAATGATCTTAATCATCTGTAGCTGCGTATTTCTAGGAATAAAGTAATAAACTGGTAGCAGGCAAGGCCAGCATTGCAAGGGTGCAGTATAATTCATTCTGGTCCAGATTCACAGTTATGTAGTTTTTGTCTTAGGTGCGTTGTTTTAAGAATTGAGATATTACGCATGCATTGTAGCTTATTTACGCTATCTACGTACCATTTCTGTACGTAGCTTGCGTAAGCGCAGTCTTTAGACGTACAGAATACAGAAATGGTACGTAGATAGCGTAAATAAGCTAATACGCATGCGTAATATCTCAATTCTTAAAACAACGTACATAAGACGAAAAATATGTAACTGTGAATCCGGACCTCTGTTATGTAAAGGATATATTCTCTGTTGTAATAAAAGATGCAGGATATAGTAATAATGTTTCCCCATCCTTACTCTTCCTCCTCGTTGTTTTATCTAGTCAGTATATGGCGTGTCGGAGGACTCTCAGTCACAGAGCCCTGTACACATGGCTTCCCATGTGATTAGAAAAACAACAAAAGATGACTTACGTAAACAGGTTGGTGGTCATATTTAATGCGCTATTTTATCCGTTTTTCTTCTCGGTCATAGTGGACATCAGATATATTCCCTTTGTAAGCAAGAATCTAGTGTTTGAGATTTTTTGGGGATCTATTAAGATTAAGATAAACAATATGATGATTAACTGTTACAAGTGATATTTATTATATATTTACTTCAAATCATATAAAACGTGATCTGTTGTGCATTAAATGATACAATGTGACTCCTGTAAGCAGAAGATCCACATTAGTATGTTTTTATGATCTATTAAATATATTAATATTGATGGCATCCGTCAGAGGTGAGAACATTCAGCATTATATTTGTTGATCTTACTCATGTTAGTCCTTACATGCACAACTGAATGATGCATTTATATACACATATCCAAACTGTCACTGTCATATCTCATACATAATATGCAAAAATATTAGACTATGCAGCAATATCTCCCTATTTTATATATAATTTTTTTTTATAATTTTATATATGTTTTGGATCTATATTTTCTACTATATATATTTTAATAAATGTCATGTATAATAATAATAATAATAATAATAATAATGTTTACTTCTATAGAACGATATCATTTTTTGTCCTAATTTTTAAAATATATATGAAACAGAACTAATGTGGATTTTAATTTTATTTTTTTTATAGATTCATTTTCTGAATGTTCAGATAGATCGACATTGTTTAAAAATGTCCAAAGTAGCTGACAGGTATGTTATTAAATACTATACTATAATACTATAAATGAGGGAATTATTGACAGCCTGTAGAGTGTGATAATAATTCAGTCTTTAGTAAAAATTAAATAAAAAAAAAAAAGCTATATAGTTATAGTTTTTCTGTCTCTAACACCCAATCATGTGTCTTTACCTCAGGGTGGGCCTAGTGTCCAGCCCCCACATAAATGTCAGATCCAGACTTCCGATGTCACTATGCAGCTTTCAAGAGATCCGAAGACAATCCGTGGACCCACTTTAAAACGTGCATGCCATCCTCACTTAAAATGGGGATGGCATGTAAGTCTGGATAGCACAGGGGTCGCTTAGCATGCCCTCGCTGTACTGCCTCCATACTCCCCTCCACATAGCAGAGACACTTTGCATTTCCCGCCGTTGGAAATTATCTAAATACAAAACTCTAGATTCAGAGGATCAAGGTCCATCCTGGGAATGCATCTTAGGAATCAGAAAATGCCTCTATTTCATAAGTCTGTATCCAATCCTATGTCTTCACCTATTTATTTACTAGCAGAGTTGCCTCTATCTAGTTCATCCATGTGTCCTATTCAGCAACCCTACAATGAGTTTATTAGCAGTTTTTGCTCCTCAAACCTTGGGGTTAACCAACTTTTCCCATTAAGCCATGGCTGCAGTTGTATATCTCTATTTAGTGAGGTGGTGGGTTTAATGTATTAAACACAAGACCAACCTTAAGCAGAGTATTGTGAGAAAATAGTGGTCATCTGCACAGTCTAGTGAAGTAACATAAAATCTGTGTTTTGGACTCAAGTCAAGGAACAGACACTGGAATCCTAAGTTGTAAAGATGAGGATTTAAGACAAAGGACCTGCGATTATCAGTTCTTGCAGATCCGCAGGTATGCCATATCTGGACATCGGTGCAAGCATCCTGCTAACCACTTCTCTACTACAACTTACAATACCTACACCCTACGCAGTGGTGGAACTGCCATGGGTACTGGGTGTGTGACTATTATGGGGTTTAGAGGAGATGGAGGCCTGTGGCAACTGCCCCCTCTCCCTCTGCACTGTCCTTGGTTGGAAGCTTAGTTATGACAACTACACAGTCCACAAAAAGCCCCACTGTACTCTGTCCCATCCATACAGGCTCAGGCCCCACCTCCTTACTATTAGGCTTGAGCCTGGCAACTTCTGCCCTTTATCCTACCTGACTTATGTGAATATAAAATGGCAGTTCAGAAGTCCAACTTGTGAGCTTACCTGTTGGATGCTGTCAGAAGTGTTATTCTATGTATGTTATATTAAGTATGAAGCTTATTGCGTTACAATTTAGTTGCATAAATAAAAAAAAATTATAAAACCTGATCCAAATGTATTGAAATCAGAGGAATTCTTCATTTGGGTCCCTACCATCTATTTTGCCATCTTCTGATTAGAAATAGTGTAGCGTCGAGTCTGACTACATCAAAAAAACAGTGCTACATTGACAATATCCAGAACACTGCAACCCTGAATGAACCGTGTAACCCATGTGACCCAAGCTTACCCTAATGCAGTCAAAGTGGAGAAAAAGCCCCTACTCCAAGTGTCGCATTGCATCTATAATGAACAAAAATCATTTTTAAATAATACTGATTATATTAAACTTGTTCCGGTCTCTTTGATGACAACAACTAATTTGCCAGTTTTACAGCTGGCATCACAGCTCTAGCTGTATCATTGCCAACATCATTAAAACAACTATAGTTTTCTTAAAATAAATGATTTTCTTACCCTGTCCCTGCTGCACCAGCACAACCATTCCTACACCCTGCCTGTGCTGTCTGAGCTGCTCTGTCACCACTCTCCTTCAGAAGAGAGCCAATTAGTTAGCAATAACAGAACTTTAGTGCCAGCAGGTTGACTGTTGGTGCTCTGAATGATGAGCTCACATACTCTACTCTATTAAACCTACAGTAAAGTTATAAAACTTAATTATATCCCAGCACTAGGTCCAACAGCTTATAATCACAGTTTGGTAGAGCAGGGTTTGGGATGTACTTGCCGCTGCGGCAATCACTATTTTGACACTGGTACAGATGACAGCTTAGTGTTGGCTGGATCAGTGTCGACAATTTTTTAATAAAGAATATTTCTATATAGAATGGGTTCCATGTTGAATGTTCCCATTTCAACAAGGTACCCGTTCCATATGCTTTTAGTTTTCGTTAGTGTTAGACTTCTAGAAGGAGAAGGTTATGGTTAGGCTGTGGAGTTGCATGTCTGACACTGGAAGAGCAGGACTTTTCCAACAGTTGCCAGCAGTCGTCACTTCCCAGTCGCAAGATGATCTGTCAGAATACAGATCAATAAAGCGGTGAACTACACCCATAGGGTTTCTATTATTTCTTCTTCACTTTCTCTGGAAAATCAGTCATTACTTATGTGATACAATAGCAGCTGCTACCTGCAAAATGACATCTATATTATTTGTTATGGGAAAAAATTAAAGACATATCAAAATGGTGAAATACCTTTTCACTTTTTAATGGCAGTTATCATAATTAAATGTTTTTTCTTAATTTATGATCAATTATCCACTTAATCTTATAAATTATACAACTGATTTGTGTAATAAAACAAAATACAGCAAATTGTTAAATTAAGCAATAAAAAGACTTTAAACAGTATTTTAAAAGCTGATTGTATTTGCATTCTAATTCCTGAAAAATGTGATTTGTCCATTTCCTCTGATACCATTATTTATGTATTTTTTATGCAGCTTTATTGCTTATTCAGAACAATATACAGAGTATGACCCTTTCCTTACCCCAGCCGATCCTTCTAATCCTTGGATAAGTGATGACTCTACTTTCTGGGATCTGGAAGTAAGGTATGGTATGGGAAACTTAGTCTTTTGATATTTATAATGGCACGTATGTTACATTAAGCTGGATCCAGACCTTGTTAAGTGCATGAACTTAGTTAATCAAGGGCTAAACCATGTTGATTTCAGGGGAGTCATATTTCATCTGTTGCAAACAGTTTTAGTGTTGAGAGATGATGTTTCCTATCCCAAGTTAAATAACAGTGTGATAGTAACGCTGGTCAGTATCTGTGTGCAGTAAGCAATTTAAAGATATATCCCTGCATGCAAAGAATACAATTAACTTGGCTCCCCCTGAAATCAACATGGTTTAGCCCTTGAGTAACTAAGTTCATGCACTTAACAAGGTCTGGATCTAGCCCATTATGTTGAAGTTAGTTTGATTATTTATTACTCTCAATTATAATTTGCTCTGTCTCTTCTGTCATACAGTTCATTGTCTAGACACCACAGAGATTCATTGCTTATGTTGTTCCAGCCACTGTTACCTATATTCCAGGTCACGTACTTGACACCTTGTTCATACCATTAGTCTTAAATTGTGAAGTCTTAAATATGCTTGAAGGGAGCAGTGTTTTATGATGATAAATCTTTGCGGATGTATAAATATATATACACAATAACTTCTAGTAATATCTGCCAAATAATTGTTACCATTATTTAGTCTCATATCATGTGATAACAATCAATAATGTATAAAGACAAAAGACCCAGAACACAAATATAAACCAATGGCAAGGTACCGGTATATATGGCTAGCCTAAAATACCTGATGGTCATCCTCTCTCTACATCCTGAAATATCAAGTGACTCTGCTACTTTATATTTTCCTGTTGTATGTCCAAACTTTATGGTAACTGTGTATTAACCTCATCCTGTAAAGGTATTTTCAATTTATTGTGTTTTAGGTCATTTTCCATCCCAAACACGTTTACCCAGTTTAATATACACACTTACCTAGTCCTGCATGTGAGCTCATGTAATGTCTATAATAACCATAAGTGCTGCTTTTATTATGGTTGCACAAATTGCTATAATAGACATAACATGCCTATATAATCACTCCAAAAATATAGTGAGTCTTTATATACTGTAGTCTGTAAAAAATGTAATCCTTTGAATGTGGGGAAAGTATTAATTCAGTATCAAAACTATTTGGATGTTTTTGATTTCCTTTCATAATATCAATGTTTTTTCTGAACCATTGAATATTTAATATTTTTTGGTCAAAAGCAAAGAGCCTTCACAACAGCGTGTTAAGAGGTGGGGTTTCAACCTGGACGAAGTTCTTAAGGACCCAGTAGGACGAGAACAGTTCCTTCGATTTCTTGAATCAGAGTTCAGTTCTGAAAACCTCAGGTGAGAAAAAGAGTGTGTCTGTATTTGTATTGATTCATTTATGAGTTGCTTCCATTTTGTTGCATGTCTTTGCTAGCTTTGTAACGTTTATGTAGATTAAGAAGGAAGAGAAAGAACACTTTACACAGGTGTACCGCTCGCCGAGCTCCCACCTATGTTTGTCTGTCACAGCGGCTAATTCTGATTTGCACATATTTTGCTGTTAAAAGCAGGTATAAGCAAAACATACACTTCAGTAATAAGCTAATAAGATTGCATACAACTAGAAATCTCGCTCACACACTGACGAAAAAAAAATATAAATAAGTTTACTTCCTGATCTGATATACTATAAGATCCGTTTTAAGATATTAACAAATTATCATGTAACTTTTAGAGAGATTTTTATTATCTCTAATATAAAACTTCCTTGTTACAGATAAATCAAAATGTGCTTTTTAATATCTAATAGGATTAATAGAAATTAAAATACAAAAGTAGAACTATATCTGTATAATTGAAAAAATAGAAATAGTGGTACCAGCTGCACTACCAGAATGATAAGGAGGTCCTACACCCCAAAGAGGTAAACACAACAAGTAATTAAAGATCAATCTGTAGCAGCACTAGGTATTATAAATAATTCAATAAACAACCTAATTAACCAGATAAATAAGTATAATAAATAGAATCAAATAAAATAAAATTCATAAAATAATAAATAGAACCTAAGCTAATAGTCCTTCAGTAACTATTTGTTATGGCTGATGTGGTTATATATTTAAACCTTCAATAAGCCTTGTGTCTTTATTCCAGTTCATAGAGCATCGAGGGTGTGAAAAGTCACACAGAAGATCCGATGCTGAAACACAAGTTCCGGATAGCAGCTGATGGAATAAAGCAGCAAATCCCGATAAACACCTTCAGAGGGCAGTAGCTGGTTCTCCATCTTTCAAACAGTCACTGCTGACGCATTTCGAGGAAAATCCTCTTTCTCAAAGTGGTGACCATGTCCATAAGTTGGCGGTCTTTTATCTGGCCATCCAGAATTCCCATTGGATAATTTTTTTAAAACACACCAGCCAATAACTAAACTATTATAAACCTCCATAATGAATAAAAAATTTCATACCGGTGGAGAAAATATATTAAATAGAAACCTGAGATACACAAATCAGAAAAAATAACTTTGAAAACATTTAGAACTGCTTGATATCACATGGTCCTAGAGTCCTTCCTTTACCCACCCATTAGTAAAGTCCTCATTTAAAAATGCATAGTTTTATAGTAAAAACAATTATTATATCCTTCAATAGGAACCACTCAAAACATTACCATACTGGCAGGAATACAAATAAATAATATACCGCTGATAAGTAAACAATAACAGACTGATCTAAAGAGGATTTTCCTCGAAACGCGTCAATGGTGACTGTTTGAAAGACGGAGAACCAGCTACTGCCCTCCGGAGGTGTTTACCAGGATCTGCTGTATTATTCCATCAGCTGCTACCCGGGACTTGCGCTTCAGCATCAGATCTTCTATGTGACTTCTCTACATCTTGCACCCTTGATGGTCTGTGAACTGTAATAGACACAAGGCTTATTGAAGGTTTGAATATATAACAACATCACTAATAACAAATAGTTATTGAAAGACTATTAGCTTAGGTTCTATTTATTATTGTATGAACTTAATTTTATTTGATTTATTTATTACTTAATTAATTACTTACTATTACTTAATTATTTGGTTAATTAGGTTATATATTGAATTTTATTTATTTATTTATAATACCTAGCGCTGCCACAGTTTGATTTTTAGTTTTTTTATTATATCTGTATAATATCTGATGCAGTATTTGTTACAATGTATTGGAGTGGGAATGTATTGTATGCATTACAATATTTATTAATCAGTTTCATATAAATATACACAAAAAAGATGGATAGCCCCTAATAAGCGCTCATGCTGCTCGCTCTAAAAACTCTGTGTAAAGACAGGGGAATATACAACAACTCCCAAAATGAATAGAAACAACAAAAAGGGCTCCAATATAAAATTGAGAGCTACCCACAGAGTTTATAAGCGCCAGATAGTCCGATAAAAGAGCAATATATATAAAGGCAGATAAATTACTACCTAGAATACATAGTGAAAAAATAATGCAGAGAATTAAGCATTACACATTTTTGATAGAATACCGCAGCAGGAACTTCTTACAAGCGTCCTTCCACAACGGTGGTGATCAAGGTATAGGAGAGTCCGAATCACCAATAACCTCAAATACACAGTCTCATAAGAATGAACACAATATGTTCCAATGTTCAAAAGACAGTAGCGGATAGATATACCCGATAAATATACCCGTGATCTGGGTGATTAGGATAAACGACCTGTCTCTATTGTTGGCATAAGGTTGAGATCTGGAGATGGTTAATTACCTTACTTGAGTTACTGTTATAAGTCTTCTATTATTATGTTTTTATAACAATATTTGTCTCCAAGCATTTGTTTAAATCTTGCAGTGTGAATATGCCAAATATATCTGTTTATGTGTGTGTGCATTACAATAGCATAGGATATGTAAGTTTAGAGAAGATGTGGCATTACCCTGCATTTACAACTACATTTGTAATGTGAAAAAGTGTTTTCATACAGTGTAATATTGTATAAGAATAGTGTAATGTGATTAAATACACAAACGTAAATTACTATTTATTATAAAAAGAGAACTGTTGCATTCATTATTTATTATTTTTGTTCAGTCTGTGATCCTTTTTTGTTGAAATCATTGTGTTCATGCTAAGGTATTTCTTTGATTCCTGTGGCCTTGACCCTCCATTTCTCTTGTATCCAAATACAGCAGGAACTATAAAGGGGTTTACTCTTACTATAGAATAGTGTCAGGAAGTTAACTGATTTTTACTGACATAATTTTTATTGTAATTTTTTTATCAATAATAATAACAACCACATAATACCTTAAGGGTGCTTTACAATTTACATAGCAGTTTTCAATAAACCAAAAATCTGACCTTACTTGGGAAGTCTACACAACAAGGATATTTCCACAGCAATAAACTATTGCATCATGTTTGTCCATAAAGTGATTTTTTTCAGATTTAACTGCCAGTATTTGTCAAAAGGGGAGATAGAGCCCACTTTCCATATATCTTGTAACAATTTCATAAAAGGTAATGGGATTGTGAAAAGTCCTTTCCTTAAGAAATATTTAATATTAATAGATTGTTTACATGCCTAAAATGTATACTTTATATTATGTAATGTTGTTATTATTAAAAATGACTTCTACCTCTGCTGCTTCATGAATATTATGATTATCCTTTATTCCAAGGTCACACCAACGTGTCTGCAGGCTATACAAGTACATACATCATGACATTACAAACAATAAATACTTGTAGACAACACACTATATTAATTTAGATATGCAATGTAATCCAGTACCAAGAGAGATGAGAATGCAAGAATGGGTTCAGATCCACAGGTTAAGAAGATGAGGAAGATAAAAATCTTTGGCAAAGGCAAGCAAAGAAAAAGATGTGGGCACATAGGACCCTTGTTAAGAAAGCTCTGGAGAGTAGGGAAGAGTCTGATGGGTTTAGGTGGGGGATAGAGTTGCAATGGTGGGAAGTAACACAAGGGAAGTCTTCAAGGTGAAAGTGAGAAGTTTTAGAATGGAATGGAGCACAGTTTTGATCAGCAAAATTGATGGGCAGAAAAGTGAAAATGTTTAAGGTGTAGGGACAGGAGGAATCGGTTATGGCTTTGGGAAAGAATAAACAATGTATAGGCTAAAATAAAAAGGAGGCAGATTTTGGGTATTGGGTAGTTAAAGTAAAACATGTAATGACATTGAGGGTGGATCAGAGCTTAGTAATTTGGGACTGGGGAAGGTGAGCAATGAGATCACTGTAATTTACTCCAAAGGAGTGTGTGGATGAGCGGCAGAATGCTTTTAATGTGGGGTTTGAAAAAGAGGAAGGAGGAGTAACACTGTTTAGACAGTAACACCGCTGAGACAGTAACACTGCTGAGACAGTAACACCGTTGAGACAGTAACACTGCTGGGACAGTAACAAGACAGTAACACTGCTGGGACAGTAACAAGACAGTAACACTGCTGGGACAGTAAAAAGACAGTAACACTGCTGGGACAGTAACAAGACTGTAACACTGCTGGGACAGTAACAAGACAGTAACACTGCTGGGACAGTAACAAGACAGTAACACTGCTGGGACAGTAACAAGACAGTAACACTGCTGAGACAGTAACAAGACAGTATCACTGCTGGGACAGTAACACTGCTGAGACAGTAACAAGACAGTAACACTGCTGAGACAGTAACAAGACTGTAACACTGCTTGGACAGTAACACTGCTGAGACAGTAACACTGTCCCAGCAGTGTCACTTTCCCAGTAGTGTCACTGTCCCAGCAGTGTCACTGTCTCATTAGTGTCACTGTCTCATTAGTGTCACTGTCCCAGCAGTGTCACTGTCTCAGCAGTGTTATATATGTATGTGTATATACATGCTTGCTGTGTTTTAGAAATTATTCTAGGTAATTATTAAGTATTCAGCAATAATCAAATATTTTCACTAGATGGCATTCTTGTTTCACAGAAAAAAGGTCATACTTTATAGATTACATCATTAAATGAAGGAAACATATTTCAGCTTAAAACATGTTCAGTGCATGTCATATGTGATAATGTTTATTTAAATACTTGCATGAAATCCATTTTTATTTTCTTTCTTTAAGGTTTTGGCTGGTTGTCCAAGATCTTAAGAAACAACCTTTGCAAGAAGTCCCAAAAAGGGTAGAGGAAATATGGCAAGAGTTTCTGGCCCCTGGGGCTCAAAGTGCCATCAATTTAGATTCCCATAGCTTTGAGAGGACAAACCAAAACGTGAAAGATCCAGGGAGGTACACGTTTGAAGATGCACAGGTTTGAGATTTTATTCATTTAAACCTACATCTCCATTGTGCAAACCAGGATGTGTGTTATACTGGGGTTATGATTATATAGATACAAATTTATAATTAAAATATTAATTGTCTTTTACATATATTTTGTATTCATCCTTTAATGATGGTGAGATGTAATGTTTATTATTACTATTAGGGAATAAAAAATAAATATTATCCAGCTTGTTAAAAGCAATGTATATGTAATATGCTCTTCCACAGCACCCATTGTCCTGTAACTCATTCAGCACACATCTAATGACTTTTTGTTAGAACATTCCTTAAAATCGCTCAAGGCTTTGCCTCAAATTCCCAATATATACTTAAAATGTTCCAAATGACTATCTCACTACAAGGTTGGCACAAGTTACATTTAATCACTTTATACATTTGAACACCCTAAAGTTCCATAAAAAATGTTGCTCTGTGTGGGGTTCAGGTAGCTTTGCTAAACACTTTAGATCAGATCCAGCTTTCCACAAAAGGGGCATTTTACAATCTCTAGGATCAGAAAAGAGACGCATTTTGTGACTGCTTATGCACTGCATTCTAGGTACAGATCTGGATCCAGAGTTCTTTACTGAGATCAATTCTGATGGTGGGAAGCAACTTGGAAAGAGATGTAAATTGTACAAGGAAGTCTGGATACAGCGGTGATCCAAGCTCCAAAAGCATCAGTATCAAAACACTGGATCCTGTCTTATTTCAATACAGTTTATATGCATCAATATCTAATATGTGTCATTTTAACCCCATTCAAATATTTTGCTATGAATTGTAAACTTACCACATTTCATTACACATTTATAAGCATGGCCCTTTTTTTCTAAAACCCAGTCATGCCTTAGTTCTTTGTTGTTTCAGAAGTTACATACTTTAAATGTATGCCAGATTTATTTAAACAAAAACCAGCTGCACTGATGCAGACAAATCCATAGAACTATATACCCAAGAACAATACAGGTGACAATTGTCCTCTGTCTTCAGACTCAGTTATGTGGCACCAGAGTACTTAGGGGTGCATTCAACTGCAGTTTGTAGCACTGGTAGCTGCAACAAGGGAGGCAAACAAACTAAAGGCGTTTTAAGATTTGCACTCTTACTTGCTACCCATTAAAAACAGGAATCAGTGCACTTTGTGAAGATTTTCATCTTTTATCTTTTAAAATAGGTTTACAGCTTAAGCATGTTTCCACAAATACTTGCTATAATTAGTCATAGAAGTCTCTGCTGTGTTTTACCATGTATGTAATGTGGTGTTTCAATCAGGCCTGTTGCCACAGGTGTATAAAATCAAGCACCCAGACATGCTGGTTATGCCACGGTCAACTGTAAGTAATATAAAATTATTATTAGAAAATGGAAGCGTTTAGGTACAACAGCAACTCAACCACAAAACGGAAGACCACGTAAATTCACGGAGCGGGTTAAGGCATATGGGGCTGTATACAGACTACCGGACTTATAACATATACGTCCAGTGTTTAGCATTTTTTCCTACTGCGCGTGCGTAGTACATTTTTTCCGTTATCTACTTAAAGGAAAAGATACATAGATAACGTAAAATATGCACTACGCATGCACAGTAGGAAAAATGCTAAATACCGTATATATCTTATACGTCCAGTAGTCTGCATACGGCCCATGGTGTGTAAAAGTCGCCAACGCTCTGCTGATTTCATAGCTGAAGAGTTCTGTACTTCCTCTGGCATTAATGTAAGCACAAAAACTGTGCAGCAGGAGCTTAATGGAATGGGTTTCCATGGCCAAGCAGCTGCATGCAAACCTCACATCACCAAGTCCAATGCCAAGTGTCGGATGGAGCGGTGTAAAGCACACAGACACTGAACTGTGGAGCTGTGGAAATGTGTTCTGTGGAGTGATGGATCACACTTCCCTATTTGGCAGTCAGATGGGCAAGTCTGGGTTTGGCGGATGGCAGGAGAGCGTTAACTGCCTGACTGCATTATGCCAACTGTGAAACTATGGGGCTGTTTTTCGGCTGGGCCCCTTATCTCCAGTCAAGGACAATCTTAATGCTTCAGCAGACCATGTCATTTTGGACAATGTTATGCTTCTAACTTTGTGGCAACAGTTTGGTTAAGGCCCTTTTTTTATTCCAACATGACTGTGCTCCAGTGTATAAAGCAAGGACTATAAAGACATGGTTTGATGAGTGCAGTATGGAATAACTTGACTGGCCCGCACAGAGCTCTGACCTCAACAACATCCAGCGCCTTTGAGATGAACTTGAACAGAGGTTGAGAACCAGGCCTTCTCATCCAACATCATTGCCTGACCTCATAAATGCTCTACAGAATGAATGAACACAAATTCCCACAGAAACACTCCAAAATCTTGTGGAAAGCCTTCCAAGAAGAGCGGAAGCTCTTATAGCTGCAAAAGGGGAACCAACTCCATATTAAAGTATGTGGGCCGTAGTCAGAGATCCGTCAGCGATTGGGCCGCAAATATACGCAACTAAGTGGCAGGTCAGAGCAGGTTACTCCCACTCCCCTAAACTTCCACCTGCATTCACTTCCGGCCTTATGTGTATTAGTTGCGTATATTACCGGCCCTAACTCTGTAAGCGCGCCCACTTTCCCTCATCTCAATGATCCCCACGCCCATTTCTATGCAAATCCTTAGGTGCGTATATTTCCGCAGCACTTGGGGTCGCATTATTCTCCACCCGATTCACAAGTCCGTCCCTTAGCCATTTCCGACCTTAACTTCAACGTAGACAGCGTATCACTATTACTACGCATGCGCAGTTGATGCAAAATCGATCCAATGCTAAAAATACGCACAGAACTTTCGTTAAAACCGGATCTCTGAATACAGCCTTATGTATTTGAATACAATGGGCCAGATCTAGACCCCCACATGCTTTACTGGGAGTCTGAAATTACGAAAACTCCCCTCTAACGATAGTAAATCTGGACTCTTCGGTGTCCAGAAGGCTACCTTAAGTTTTACGCGGATCAATGCGTATGTGTCTTTCCCCGCCCCCGACCCTTCATTTAAATGCCTATCCTCACCTGTATGGCGTGGATATGGCATGCATATATAAAAGGTAATCCTAAATGTACAACTAGTTACTTTTAATAAATGCATGAGCAAAACTGGAGCATGGAGTAAATTCTAAGATAATCCAGAGCTTTTGTACAGCAGAAGTGCCGGTACGCTATTGAAATGTGCATTGCCCTGTCCAGCGGTAGCAACTCAGAATAGGTAGTACTGAAAATCCATTTTCGAAGTATACTCTTAACTATGCTTTCTTAACCTCTTTATTTTTTTCCCAATGTTTCATGTGTGTTAAATTCACTGATGTCAAACATTCTAGAAGACACAATTTTTATCTTTCCAAGCAGGCGAAAAAGTGTTACCAGACCCAAAACAAGCTACAATGGGCCTGATCCAGAACTACGGCTATGAGCTGTTCGTATTAATGCACAGCTGTAACTACTATGCACTCCCCCTGACACTCCCCCTGTCATGCCGTAATTACACTGCCTTACGCCAGCTGCAGCCTACCATAACTTTTAACAGCGTAACAACGACAGGACGTACCTACAAACTGCCTGTAACTTGTGAACCCTGCCCTTAGTGTCTAATTAACATGCCTCCCTGCCTACATTCCCTAACTGTAGCGTATTTACGGTGATCGTAAGATTGGCACGCCCCTTCCACCGTAAATACGCTATAGTTAGGGAAGCCTGATTCACAGTTAGTAAAAACACTACATACGCAACAAAACATCTGCTGGGCGCATGCGCAGAACAGGCAAATAGCCGATCTTGCGTATACGCCCGCTATAACAACGCCAGCGAGCATTGTTCTGCATCAGGCCCAATGTTACTAATCAACAGTGTCATTACATTTCATGTAACTTAATGTTCCTCTGTATCTGTATACTTTGAATTCAACAGTCTCAGCAAACATTTGTTTTCTGTTGCAGGAGCACATCTATAAGCTCATGAAGAGTGATAGTTATGCACGGTTCCTGCGTTCTAACGCTTACCAAGACTTGTTGATGATGAAAAAGAAGGTACTGTTTGGGTGAACATGCTTTGCATCCTTTGCACATTACTGATTCTGGGCTGCTGCTTGCTACTAGTGTGAAAATCAGAACTGTGTTTCTGTCTGTATTCATCTTCTTTGCACGAGGACTAAATATCATCTCCCTTCCAGCTATTTAACATAATACAATTCTTCTAGTTTAATAGTGTGGTGTAGATCAGCTGAAGTTTGGTATACTCTGTAATGCTCTATCAATGCTTAGGTTCATTTTTATGCAAATATGTCATTCCAAAGAAGATGCCACATTTGTAGGTAGCATGAAGTCTTTTCATTATTCAGTATAAGTGAGCGCTAATGTTCAGCAAAACATTCGGGAATGGGTGCAACCAAATTGACAAAACATATATTTATTATGCTGCCTCTGTCCTTATTATAAAAGCTTCAAATATTTTAATCTTTGTTAGTATTATTTTAGGATAGTTTTGCCAAGTTTCTTAAGTACAGAGCTGTTGCCTATTGTTAATCAGCTAATCAGAAACCAGCTAACGTTTAGTAAGTACATCCTAAATAATGATGACTACAGTATTTGGTTGGCTGCTATGGGAAATATGTCCGCTTCTATATGTGTAAACTCTTATGTAACCCTGTGTATTAAATAGGTTGTATATCAACACTTATTTATCTTATTTAGATCAGGAGTAATTTACCTTTTCATTGTTATGGGTATTCGGACATAATGTAGAAAACCATGTGTATGGTTTCCAAACGTCTTTAAACTTATAATATATTTGTAATTTACAGTAGGCTTACCTTATCTCTTACATTATGGCTATTGAAAATGTTTTATTAATATGTAATATTTTTTCTGTTGACCTTTATATATATATATATA
>WWET01000188.1:585603-608000 GCA_011038615.1 Limnodynastes dumerilii | reverse complement strand
CCCTAGCTCTCCACATTTCCTGCTGCTTGTATTGTATGGTGCTGCTGCTGTTCATTACAACTGTAGCTGCTGAATAATTTGAGAGTTCGGTACTTGTGGTAGTATCAGTTAACAAGCACACTGCCTGGATAATTCAGGACAGTACAGAACACACTCAAGGGAATACGATGTGAACATTCTAACAGCAGAGGGTGCTATATACTGACATCTTACATAGAGTGAGACATTTACAAGGTTGGGCAGACAAGGAAAAGTAGAAACATTTAATTATTATAACTGCCTTATTTCACAAATGACATAACTAACTTACAACATACTACAGTAATAGAAGCAGCTTTTTTTATTATAGTTACTGCAAAGGACATTTCTGCTATATGATTCTTGTGGAGTAATTTCTTTTAAATAGACTCTGCAATCAAAATGTTGAGTTTGGTAGGAGAGTGACTGGCCTATAGAGAAGGTTCCCCTTCGCTTCACCCAGGATCTTGGGATTTGGTTTATGTGCAGAGTTGCAGTGTTTCTGCTGTAAACTTATTGTATTTAAATAGTTTTTTCTTATCATGCTCATGCCTCTTATTACCCTTTAAGATGCATACTGTAATATAAATGTATGACAAGTAATTGTTAATATGTTGTTATCATTTTCATCTCGGAAGCAGTGCCAGGGGGTGGGATGTTTGTACTTTAAGTATTGTTAGTTTGTTTTGTTCTCATTGTATGTATTTCTGAAAAACACAAAAAAAAATTACTGAATAAAAAAAATGTTTGTTTGGCCATTGAAATGATTTGAATGTATGTAAAAAGATTCTACAACTTTTTGCTTACCATACAGCTATTATGGTGAATGAAATATATTTCAGTGAATGCTGATAATGTCCCATATTTGAATCCTGTCCTGTATGAGGGCTGGAAGGAAGGAGGAAGAGAGAGAGAGGAGAGCGCTGTGGAGGAAGACACAGTAAATGTATGTAAACATGATGGGGATACTGGGGGGCTGGATACACACGATGGGGATACTGGGACGGCTAGAGACATATGATGGGGATACTGGGGGGGCTAAATACACGATGGGGATATCGCGGCTGAAGAAGACACAGCAAAGGTAAATAAACATGATGGGGATACTGAGGGGGTTGGAGGCACATGAGGGATACTGGGGGGGACTAAAGCCACATGATGGGGATACTGGGGGGCTGGAGCCACATGATTGGGATACAGGGGGGAGACATGATGGGGATATTGGGGGGGGATTGAAGACACATGTTGGGTATAAAGGGGTGCTAGAGACACACATGGGGGAAATATTGAAAGACTGGATACATGCAAGGGGGATTGGAAAATTGGATGGATATATATATGCTGTACACACAAACTAGATAACAGTATAGTGCATACAAGGCTGTGATTATTTTGTATTGTGGTTACAAATGTTTTCTGTTTTCCAAGGTGGTCTTTTTTAACTGCTTTGTGGTTACAAGAATGTTGAATTTATTGTACAGTGGTCAGAAGGATCCAATCAGTATTGTATAGCAGTCACTAGGATAATGCGCCAAATCCTAAACAACATACGTGAGTGATTTTACACTAGCCGCTGCCGTAAAATCGCCCATTAGTATTTATTGCGCATGTGCTTGGCAGATGTTATGCCATGTAACTCTGAACGTATGTACCAGCCTCGTATCAACAGCGTAACTACGAACGAAGGGGCGTGACAACCATACGTCACCCATAATTACGTTTCAGAGGGGTGTGGGTCCCTGCAGAGAAAATCTGATTTGCAGAACAAGGTGTATGTAGACCCACTGCTCTCAAAGGGGTAGATTTCTCTAAGTTATGAAAAAGATTAGGCGAGGCCCATAACAACCAATCTGATTCGAACCTCTCATTTATTGTCGTATGTAGGCAAGGCATGTGCTTTATTTGTGAAAATAAATTCTGGAATAGCAATGTAAGGATACCATTTTTATGATCACCACAGCTGTTGTTTTTAAACAATTGGGTTGTAGTACTTTGTATACCCAGAAATGAGTTGACCAAGAATGCAAAACTTGCAAAAAAAATTTATTCCTCGCAGCCAGTTGTGAACTGGCTGGGATTTCGATTGCATATGCCTCGAAAAGGCATTGCAACGATCCACGGAGCCCCGAAAGCTCCTTTCCCTGACCCTCCCCTCTCACTACCCTAACCCTCCCTGGCAGCCTGACCCTAACCCTCCCTCCCCTGCAGCCTGACCCTAACCCCAACCCCGCAGAGATAGTTTACTTACCTGTTCCAGGTCCGGCGATAGCAGCGGCGGAGGCATATCGCTCATTGCGAAAGTGAATGGGTGAAGTATGCCGAACGACATACTCACCCATTCATTTTTTAAAAAGTAGATCGCTGTAAGTATAGGAAAGTTCCTTTTCGGATGTCCCTTTTTTTCTTTTTTTTTTTTCGAAATTCAGAATTTCTTTACGGAGAGTGTAACCGGTTTCGGAGGCGGGGTGAGGCATTTAAAGTGTACAGTATGGGCGTGCTTACTCACTTACGTACATGTAGCCTTTACATACGTCAGTAGTTATGCTTTGAAAAGTTAAGGTTGGGTTTGGCAAGTGTAAAACGGCCAAAGTACGTACAAGCGAGGGGAGTGCATAGAAAATACGCTAGCGTATATATGCTACGCAATGAAACGTGACAAGCTCTTAGGTCTGGATCTACCCCAATGTCTGTATGGTATGGCTGTCACTGAGATATATAGTCTGTATTGTGAGGAGTGTTTAGGATGAAGTGGGAATTGTATAGTGGAAACTAGGAGGCTGTTTGTGTTGTATAGTAGTGACAATGATTTGCTTTCTTTTATTGTGATTACAAGATTGTGTTTTATGATGCTTACAGCGATACTATATTCTATTAACTATAATGTAAAATTGTTAAACAGGTGGGTGCAAATATTAAGTTTGCAGGGGGACACCGGACACCCTAGCACCGGCCCTGACAAAAACTTAACTCAATTGCATAGATAGGTGCTAAAATGATGTTATACAACAATATTACAGTACGTGGGCAACAGGCCCTTTTTTTCTGCATTCATATATCTCTTTTTGGGATGAATTCCTATTTCAGTGGGCTTTCATGTTTTTCTCCCTATTCATTATCACATAAAAGCAAAATGATATCATTTGAAAACGGGCATTATTGCTTCAAAATGGGCTTTGTAGATAGAGCCCTAGATATAGCTTAGTCAGTGCAGTAAAGCAGTAACAACGGTCCGTGTCCAGACTCGGCATTTACGCTCTTTGCAAGTGGAAAAGGAATGCAAATGGCGAGTGTGTATGCGAGGATCCAGATTCTGCACTGGAAGTCTTTCTAATGGCTGGGTGGTCCAAGATAAGGTGCTGGGGTCAGATGGCAGTTGACCCTCACACGCACGGGACGTAAGATCGCACAGAGGTCTGTTATCTGACCTCCGTCACTGTTGTTTCTGGGGCACTGACTGCAGCCACAATTGGAGCTCCAGCAGCAGCAGAAATATTTAGATATATTTTTATGTTACACAAGTAATATAACATTCTCTATTAGGGGCTTTAATGGACAATAACAGCGCTTGACATATCCACCACACCTTTTAGTATTGTATTTTATATGAGATCTTGTCATCTCAGTGCATAGGACTTGCTGCAGTTTTGCGCAGGGTGTTTTAACAGTTTTCCCTTTTCTCATAACTTTGTCATCACATCGCAGTATCTGGGAAAAAGACCATGGCTCACACAGAGACTAACAGCCTGACATCTTCTGTTTTGAACATTGAAAGCAAAGTCCGGCTATACAGTACAGTATAACATAAAATATATCAAATGATGCATGGCTATCCACCCTATGTTCCCTTAGCACTAACTACTGTTCTCCTATTCCATCACGCTCATATACTCTCTGCATTTCTACAAATCTAATATCTCTAAGGGCTGTTTCTCCTTCTTCGTTTCTTCGTGTCCTCGTCTATTTCACAGGCACTAGCCCTAATATTCTGTTCTCCTTTCTCACTCTCCCAGGGCTGGTGCTAGGTCTCTGGACACTCTAGGCAAAGTACAGCCTGTCGAAATCCCCCCTTCCAGTCACCTAACTCCCTCGTCAGCGCCTAACCCTCCACCTCTATAGTCTTCTTCCAACCATTATTAAGAGAAACATTAAAATATAACAATAAACACTACAGGTTCAAATGATTATGGTGAAATGAGCTTTTGTTAGTAAATATAGTATACACAAAGAATAGTAGCACTTTTTAGAGGCTTTTGCTAATATTTATATAATATAATATAATAAAATTGCTAATACATTTATTCTCTCCACCAATGGGTATATAATGATACCACAAACTACTAAAAGCAACTTTTTCCCCACAGTTTCATTCCCCTGCAACAGGTGCAGTTCAGGGTAAACATTTAATAGCAAACATGTGTCTAATCCTCTGACTTCCCTGAAAAGATAGTAAAAAAAAAAAAAAAGTTAAATAGAAAAAAAAGTTTTGACATTCAAAACGTAAAATAATAAAATTTGTATTTGTTTCATTGTATTGAAGTAAAAGTGTGAAAAAGTTCCAGTAGTGTAATTGGAAAACTCTTAAATGCGAAATAAAGTTTTGGAAGGAAGTGAGAGGCTGCATAGGGGAAGATGGGCAATGAGAAGCCCATACCTCCCAAATTTCCAGATTTGTGGGCCACAAAAGTGGCAGGGCTGATCAGTAAGTAGGATGGTCTAAGATTTGAAAGTTTTCAGACATCTGCCTAAAATGTGCATCCGGTGCAAGATGAGTTAAACATTGATTCTTAAGGCAGCACAGGGTTGAGCCTGTAAAGCGGTCCATTGGTTATCCACTATGTTTGAAGGACTTTCCACTTATCTTATGTACACATGTTGCCTATATGTATCTCTTGTAGGGCAGAAATATTTAGGATGGCAATATTTTTTATCTATATCTCTAACTTGCCTTGAAGATGTAGCAAGTAGTTTGAAAAAAAAAAAAAATATATATATATATATATATTCTTTATTTAAAAAAAAACGTGTGCTTTGCCTGCACAATTACAGAGACGTAAAAGCCTTTCTGTGGTATAGACCATGTTTTGTACTTTGACTCCTTTACAAGAACTCTATGATATTGTGCCAGTATTTATGTAGATGGTACAGACCTCTCCCAGTCACTAGATAAGAGTAGATTTCCAACTACAAATATGGTATGAATACATAGAAGAATTCTTCCTTAGAGTTACATTTTTCATAAGGATGTGTTTTATATGTATTTAAGTGTTTACTCCTTGTAAAGTCTGTTGTATGCACCTGGTGTTGACATTATGTGATAGACGAGGTGGTTTTGTTTTGGATCTCCTTTTACAGCCATACCTTAAACCTTCCCGGATGATGGGTGTTATAGTTTGCACAAATCTTATTTTAATACCAGTGTTTGAGACCTTAAAATCACTGAAATGAGAATGGTAATTTTACGAGAAACTGAACTTTATTGCAGCAAAAAAGTAATATACAGTACATAGGACAGACATGAAATGTATTTAAAAAGTTAGGTGCAATATGTTTTAATTAATACTGATACATCAACCCTATTAATTCAAGAGAGACGTTCAAGAGATATCATACACTGCATTTATAAACATAATAATCCAAATGGTGATAATCAAGATTATTTCCACTTACAATTTACAGCTAAACATGTAATTTCTTATGCATAGACTGTTCCTGTTCTACATATTTGCATTGTACTTGTGAATGTACATACCTCGGCAATGCTGCCCTCTATCTGTCATACATCTGCCTCACTAGACCAAAACATGGTTGCCTCCTATACATCCCAAACGCATGACATGCTTTAGCAATTCCGTGCCAGTGGCTTTGTGAATGTAACTACAAAAGGTTAATTTCTATTAGGTTTGATATAGCTTAACACATTGTAAAGGTTTAAGTTCACCAAGACCTATACAGTTTGATATTTGATCACCATTATAAACTATTGCACCAAGTATTAACATTACTAGGTGGACTGTCAGGAAAGTGATATAACAAGGCACAGTGCATTTAGCAGGTTTCAGCTGGTAAAATGTTAATCATGGCTTCCAAAGGAACCCATTTGTTTTGCAGGAAAATGTAATTTATAGAAAATGTTCCTTCTTAGAACCTCACTATCACAAATTACTTATTACAGCTTTCTTTAAATCATATTGTGATGTCATTTTACAAACAATATGTTGTATAGATTTAAAAAAAAAAAATGAACTACAAAACAAACCCAACATCCACATGCTCCAATATTGTGGTAATATCATGTGAAATAACTCACTATATTTTAGAAACATCACATCTGTATGGAAAGGTATAAATTAACTTAAAATGTGCCTCCTTCTTATACAATCAAATCAATAGTCTGGATCCAGCTCATTGTGTACACTGATTAGACCCTATTTAGTTTTGATGGATACTTTGGAACTAAATATGGAGTTTCCTTGCCAAACATTAGATTTCAGATGGGTTCGGTAGGAATTCCCACCACAAATAATCCCGACAGAAGAAATACAGACAAGTTTCCGTATTGAAGAAATCCCAACATAGAAAAAATACAGACAACAAAAATTTACCAACTAGTAAAATTATTGACAAAAATTAATTCCCTACACATAACATTCTGACAGCTAAAATACCCAACAATTAACAAATGCCCACATGGATGAAATGCCGACAATTTCCATTTCTGACTATCTTGATTCTGACTTTTTTAAAAATAGTTATTATTTGAAATACGAAAACTGTTTCCCCTGCCCCAACCCTTAAGCTACTTCTTACCCTGACCCTCTCTTCCCCGCAGCCTAACCCTAAGTCTCCCCTTCTGCGATCCATCCCCACCTTGCAACCAAACCCTAAGTCTCCCCTTCTAAGCTCCGTTCCCTCCCCTCAGCCTAATCCTAAATCTCCCCTTCTGCGATCCATCCCCTCTCTGCAGCCTAATCCTAAATCTCCCCTTGTGCAATCCATCCCCTCCTCGCAGCCTAACCCTAAGTCTCACCTTCTGTGATCCATCCCCCTCCCCACAGCCTAACAATTAAACTTGTTATTATGTCAAATCAAGATTATATTTATTAGCATTTATTAATTATTTTAGCTGTCGGCATATTATGTATAGGGAATTTATTTTCATCAATAATTTTATTAGATAGTAATTTTTGTTATCGATACTTTTCCATGATGTCAAGATTTCTTCTATAGGGAAACTTATGTCGGTATCTCTTCCGTTGGGATCATTTGATCCGGGAATACGACTATCACCGTTTCAAGACATATTTGACTGATTATTGTTTATGGTATTAATCTGAACAATCTATCTGATCTGACAAGTTTCAGGCAGGTTTACAATCAGAATGTCCATTCTGCCTATAAGATCTGACTGCTGATCTGCATTCCCTTTAGTAAAGATGCAGAACATGAGAGGATCTGACTGCCACAGGTGCAGGACAGGAGGAGATCTGACTGCTACAGGACAGGAGGAGAGCTGACTGCCACAGGTGCAGGACAGGAGGACATATGACTACTATAGGTGCAGAACAGGAGACGATTTGACTGCTACAGGTGCAGTACAGAAGAAAATCTGACTGCTCCAGGACAAGAGGAGAGCTGACTGCCACAGGTGCAGGACAGGAGGAGATATGACTACTATAGGTGCAAGTACAAGAGGAGATCGGACAGGTGCAGGACAGGCGATATGAATGCTGATTTGCCTTCTGTATTAGTATGGGTGGAGGACAAGAAAAAAAAGATTAGGCAGTGATTTGTTAGCCTAGACTGTAATCAAACCCCCATGGGAACATTACCATAGCGTGTGCCCAATAAAACACTATAGTATTCACAGTATTTTTATACCTCAAATACTAATTGGAATGACAGATTATTTTAAGGTGATATCTCTAACTCGACTGAGAACACCTGTTATTATTGCAAAAGCATGGCCTCATATGTATTAAGCACAAATACTCAAAATGTGAAGCGCATAAAGGAATGTTTTCTCCTTTGGCTGTTGGAGATTGCATAGGTAATTTTAAAATTTGTCCCAGTTGTAGCAATATGGTGGATCAGTCTCTAGACCAGTTATGTGTGGTGAAGTTAGTAAACATTGTATCAAGTAAAGGCTTTGGTTGTGGTTTTGATGCACTAAAAATAATGATAACTATCATCATTTAAATGTAATTAATGAATAACAGCAGCTGATATAAAGGAGTCCTACATATATAGAAGGCAGAGAATTTGTAAGGTGCAAGTAACAGATTTTGTTAGGATTGACTAATAATGAATAGGATCGTTTACTTACCATATCCATCTCTTGTGTTTCTGCATTAGTTAATTGTTACCCAAGCAGACAATGCATATAACATTTCCCTTCTAAATATGTTAGTAGCTTATATAATATTTTTCTTTCAGGACCACCGTAGTGATAAGTATTTGTTGAAAGATGTAGGATTGCAAAGCACCATGCTGACCATGCTATAGGTTGAAATGGTGCTCACTGCCTACATAAATCTGAATCTTTCTTACCTAGTGGCTGTCAATGTTAAGTCACTGGAATGATACAAATACATGTTGATATTTATAAAAGATGAAAAAGATGATAAAATAAATGCTTTGTTGCATTTCACTGTTGGTCTCTTTATGCTTATTGTCCAAACATTGCATGTTTTGTTAATCTCAAGGAAAAGATACCCTGTCTCTTAATTCGTTCAGACACAAATGACAGCTCCAGCTTCCTATAACAAAGAAAATAATTGAATTAATATACAGTATTACCAAATCTATATTTTTTTTATTTATCTTTTTATTTACATTGTAGGTGTGCAGTAAACATACATCTAAACTACCCATAAAGAGCATATAAGTAAAGATAAATGACCAAAATACATAACTACCATAGTATTAGGGGGGCAGCTGCTACAAAGCCTATAGCCGAGTCGTCCCAACCAACCTGTACATGTGTTTGGCCCATAAATGTCAGATGTCCACATTGAAATGGTTTGCCTGCTGAAGCCACAATAATATTAATACACACGCATAGAGTATAGCAATATGTTTAGAAATGTCAGTTTCTTTAGAATTTCTGTACGCCATACATAAGCATTTTAAAAATAGCTTCTTTTTGAGTAGACTGAGTTTGAAGTGGTTGAGTTGACAGAATTTAGGGAAAAAAAAGATCAATGGTCCATAATGATTTGTGGCTACAGTTTTCTTATCCAGTGTGTATAACCACAACTTGTAATATCTTTTAAAAGTTATGTGTTGAATAATTATGATACTTGCAATAGCTGTATATGGGAGTTTTATTTTAGAAAATTGTATCATGTAATTGCCTGTCACACCCATTTTAGTTGGCAATCTATAATGTTCAGTTATATTGGAATTGTACCAATAATCTTCAAAGTTTCACTGAAAAAGGAACAGAAACGTATAGGAGCTATATCCTATTACATAGAATACCTTGCTGAATTATTAATCAGATAATTCCCCCTTTAATGAGCTCTTATATTTTCTATTGATTAGAACAATTTTTAATGCCTTTCCCTAATCATTCAGCTTTTTATACCTGTGCTAGTCTTACTCTGTATAACGTTTACAACATGGGTAATAGGTGACTAAGCCTACTATTTAACATCTATATATAATATCATTGTTGATCTATATAATGCCAAGTTACATTAAAGCCAGTGACATAATAGTAACTGAAATTATCAAATTAAATAATGATATCAATGTTTGATAAAATTAAAGTACAAAAAAAATGTATTTCAACATCCCTATAAAGCCCTGTACCTAACATAGAAACAAATATTTCTTTCTTTGTGCTACATTTCTGAAACTGTAATGTTGCCATTTAAATATGTTTAATGCAATGGTCATGCCATCATTTACATACACACACTTAATTTAGTAAGAAATGTTGTACACAGGCCAAAAGTGCAATACAGCAATCCTTTTATATTTCCAGCCTATGAGTACTCTCTTGGGAACAAAAGACAGGTCCGCGCTCCATACAAACATTATATAACACTATGTGTCAGCACATACATAAAAAGGAGGTTTAGTTCACAATATAGTTATATTAGGTTAAGCTCACCTGCCCAGCGTCAAGGCACCTCCTGTGCAGAGGCTGAATTCCGCTTGGAACTCAGCACTGGATAGCTGTGTTCTGTTGCAGAGATATTGGTACTGGCCATTTGCAGTAGAAAGTCACAGTAGGAATTACTTACGTAAGTCAGCTGGAAATTCTTTTATGGATCCGGCCCAATATCTCTTGCAGAATCAACATTTTCTCTCTCAACAGTTAGGAGTTATTCTTGTATACTTCTATGTCAAATGCCACATTCAATCTCTCTCCAACTAAAACCATTTCCACATTCAGAATATCTCTAGAATTATACCCCTTTTCTGACAATGGAAGTATATGATCTATCAAAGAGATTGGAATGTATAATAGCAATTTCCTTCTTTCTGCTTTTTCCTTCTCGCAAATTGCCCAACCAATTGCATCTTTAATGTCAATGCTTGTCTTACTTAGTTACTTAATTCCTGCTAACCCCATCTACAAAGTATTTACATTGGCTCCCCTTTCCTGCAGCCTATAATGTCCTTTTCTAATCATCTTTTTAAATTCTTTTTTTTTTTTTTTAATACTTCTCAAAATGAGCTCAACAAACTATTAATCCCTCTCTAAACACACCAATGGGGAACATTCACCACATTCTATTCACAAAATGTTTTATGCCTAATTAATAATAAATTAAGTAATGTTTAAAATATATTTTAGTTCAAAATAATGAATCTAGTATATATTTAGCATAACTGTATAATCATAGGATCACCAATGCAAAAATGGAACTAATGAATTCATCTGTGCACATGCAACATAAAATAATTGTACAAGAGTCTACCTTCTGGGGGTTCATCCATTGGTGGGCTAAGACAATACATGTGATAACCACGATCACAGTCATCACAAAACAGGAGCTGTTCCTACATGGAATAGAAATAATATAAGGAGTATTGTATAAAATGCTTTAAACACCATTTTTGCTTTGTTCCAGGTCAATTATTGGTGTTTGAAAAAAGAATAAAATGTTCTCTACTTATATTTTCATTGCATTTATATATGTTTATCATAAACACATCCATACATCCTTTACATAGGACTAGTGACTTTCCACCAATACATTTACAGGCTGTATTTACTGTAATATAACAGTAATGCTCAGTATACTTTCAAGGAATATTTATGGACAATAACACTTAAGGTGAGGTCAAATGTTCCACATAAATTTCCATTAAAATCCCCATATAAATCTTATTATATTATACTCTAAATAAACATATAGAGCAATATTCAGACTTAAGAGTGCTTTCCATGATAGTGTTTGTCAAAAAAAATATACCAACAGGTTTCCGGTGGGCGGCGCACAAAGGTGGGCGCATTTTAGCACAGCTTCCAGTAGCGATCTTGAAATTCCAAGGCATCGCAGGACAAACTACAATCCTGCAAACCTTTTTCTTAGTTGCGGCATCAGCTTTTGGTCCCCGGATTTCTTCTGGGAGGCCCCCCCTTTTGGCCCTGGAGTCTGCCTCTATAGTTGGAGGCTTATATGGCCATGTGCAGGACAATTCCCCTGAATTGCGTGGAGGAGCTCTAGGGATTGCCTTCTGGGATCCAGGCTGTGGGTGTTTTAAGTAGCCTCTTGTGTAGAGGATCCGAGCAGATAGAGCCCTGGAGGAGGAAAGTGATGGCTTGGAGGTGTTGCGGCAAGACTGCAGGAGTAGCACTGGGAGTTTCAATTTCATTGTCCGTTGCCCTTGTTGACTTAAGGGGAAACATTCACACTCCCCAGACCACACTGAGAGAGGGGTATAAATATTGCTTGGGCTTGGCTGTAGAGTCTATACCCCTTCTTCCTAATCATGTAGCAGGGAAGCTATTTGTGTCGGAGGAGATGTAATAGTGCCGGGATCATTATCCAGCATAGATTTTTTTAAATACATGACACTCTGTTGTCTCACTTAGGAGATGCCACCATAGGTGATAAAGCCAACGGCATAACTAGAACATTAGGGGCCCCATAGCAACATTTTTAAGGCCCCCCACTCCAACTCAGAGAGATATATATATATAGATGTGTATATACTGTGTATATATATATATATATATATATATACACACACACACATTCATACATACATACACACACAGCTTACCTTCTCTCGCAGTGTCTATTGATAGACCAGATCTGGCTGAACACTGGATCACCTGCCGCACTGCAGCTCCTCTCAAAGGGACCAGACATCAGGTAGAGTGGTAAGCTGGCTTTTTCATTTTCTTTTTTTTTTTAACTGACATTGTACAGATGTCTTCCATTCATCTATGCAAATCTCAGTCACTAGAGAGTCTTTCACTCATCTCTCCAGTGACTGAGAAATATACGAAGAGAGGCTTATGAAGCAGAACTGTGGAATCTTCCCAACACTTATACAGAGGGTCATGGTGAATTGACTATCAACTCACCAAGACCCTCTCTATAGCAGTGCTGCGGAGACAGACTCCACAGTGCTGATTAACAAACCAAAGTTGTGGTGTAATAGGTTGGTTGCTGGGCCAGGAGGCCCCTTAAGCCACTGGTCAACGTAGCAATCGCACCCATTGCACTCCCTATAGTTATGCCCATGGATATAGCTATGTTGGACTGTGTTTAATTTTAGATTATCCTCAGCCTTTGGTGCAGACCCACTTTTGGCGCTTCCCAAATTTTTTAGCACAATCAGAGTAATTACGAACCTATTTGTCACAAAAGTTACCTAATTACCGTGACAACAACATTGAACACTGGGATAATCAAGTGTTATTTTTGGAGGCGTCGAAGGCAGTGATGCGAGGCCACATCATCTAATATCTGGCAAAAAAGAATAAAGATGCTTCTTCTATTCTCAACTTATTCTGACAATTAGTCTCATCTGCTTTCAGAATGCACACTGATAATCTCTAATGACAGACTGTTGGACTATAAACAAGCCAAACATGCTATGGAAACATTCTTAACTGCCGAAGGCCAGCAACGATTAGAATATTCCAAACATAAATTTTATTGTTGGGGAAATAAATCAGGGAAAATTCCATCCATATATGGTAAAAATCTGGAAACATTGCAGTTCTCAAAGATCCCTTCACAGGCAAGACGTACAGTGCTTTCCATTTCCAGTTTTTACACAATCCAGAATTTCAGAATGGTAACATTTCAAAGGGCAGTTGAGCATTTAGATATTCTGAAACAAGAAACTTTTGCTTTTTATCAAGCTCAAAAATATATTGCTAGAATTCTATGTCATTTATCATATGCCAACTGGTATAGTTCTTTGATAACTCTTTTATTCTAGGATTTACCTCAATTTAAAGCCATTACCATGCAGTATATTAAGTATATTAAGCTTAATGAACCTGGGAACTTTGAACCTTGCTCCACAGGTTTATCACAGTGGCTCATTTTACTCACTTATCAGTAGAGACTTTGTTACAATCCCTACATAACTCTAGGCATACATTTCCATTCAGTGACTACGTGGAATTATTTTTAAATGTGTTTCATAGAACATATCTTACCCCCCACAGAGGTTTATTTTAGGAATATCATCCACTAGTTTATGCTATAAATGTTGTGACCCTCAAGCCAATTTGTTTCACTGTCTGTGAGATTGTCCCCCGATCTGCCATTTTTGGCTTCAGGTGTATAAATACTCAACTGACAACTTAGATAACTACATACCTCTTACCACTGATTGGGCTATTCTTCTAAGGGGTCAGCAGGTTTAGAGTGGAGAAAAGAGGCTGTTACACACTGTTAGTGCAGCTGCCAATAAATCAATTCTGTAAGTGTGAAACCAGCCAAGAGCTCCTTCTCTTTCCTTGTTTAGGGAAACACTATTTTATTTGTTTCAAATGGATTGATTGGAAGTCATTTTGGCAAAGTTAGTGAAGGTGGACGGGTTTTATTAACACCTGGGAAAGCTATATAGACACATTGCCTTTGCCCTTAAAAAGGCATACCATAATTCTGAATCCAATTCCTATGTGATTTCTGACCAGGCTAGTGGGGAATGATCCACCCATTGTAATCCCATGATATTCTACTTATTCAAATGTTTTCATTTAGTTCTGGTGGGGGTGGGGAGACAGGCACATTATGGCAAATCATGTTTTGAGTCAGACTGGTATCTTTCCATATGCACAGAGTAGCAGAAATCTGCCTGTAGGTGGCTACTGCACTCCCAAGATACTCCCCGTCACGTACGGACTTTAGGTGACTTCCGCGACCATAGCCCTACCTTAACTTCTTTGTGCATATTGTTGTGCGGATGTAGCACTCCGACGTGTGGAAGGGTCTAACCCAGCTCATACTGTACAATGAATTAAATGCCTCCCCCACCCACATTGCATATTCTCGCACATACGGAGTGTTGTCATGACCTGTCGTACAGAGTAGCGCACGTGTGCACTTAGATCCGATAAGTAACATCTGCTGCATACATGCGCAGTTCACAAAAATCGTCAACTTACGCACATGGCATGTGTAAGTTGGCTAATGTTATTAAGTCTGAATACAGTCCATGATGCCTACCAAGGCTTAATATTACACCCAATTACTTACCATTTGTATTCTAATTATTTTTGTAACCGTGATATTTGCCCAAAATCTTTTACAGAACTCACATCATTCTCTGATGTTCCACAAATGATGCAGGACTTGCACTCGATACACTGCCACTGGTAGGTTTTGACAGCTTCAGTCATGTTCACAGTAAATTGCAGGCAAGTTGGGTGGCCTACAAGACAATGCAATAATAGATTACGAAGAGTCTCAAGTAAGTGTTGTTGTATATCAACACAGGGTGCATCTGAATGGGGGTAAAAGCAGACATGAACCCTTTTGCTGCCAATAACATATGGCTACACTCACACAAATCTAATTTATTGCAGCACTTTAAAAAACAAACAGAAACACACATTAACAATTGTGAAAATCTATCCATATCAATCTTCTTTATGTAAGAAATGTTTTCTGTAAATATATATATATAGATATATTTTGTGATCTAAACCACAAAAACACATTTAGCTGTAAATATTTCATATTTGTATAGTTTCCGGTGTACAAGAGCTCTGAGTGTAATAATGGATGCAGAATATACAAATATCACAACTAAGAAAAACTAAGATTTTTCTAGAACAGAAAGGAGGAAGCTGCACACAGGGGAGACGGGAAGACATCTAGATGCTAGCATGCTTTGCTAATCCAGATTCGTACAAAAGGATGTACCCAGTCATGTCACATGTCAATAGTAAGAAGCAAAGTCAAACTTCCTTCTGAAAAAGAAATCCGAACACAGGAGAGTAAACAAGAATGATAGGTTTCTTCCACAGTCACAGTTTATTTGCATGGCATCTTTATAAAATATGATAAAAATATAGACCTTATAATTATATATATATATATAAAATGCTGGCATATTCCACAACAATCTATAAGCACTGAATTAGTAATGAAAATGATATAACACTTCATTAATACTGTAGGTTAGTCCTATGGATTTCTATTTACAAATTTTCTCATCATATTTACAATATGTATAATTAGGAAATACACGTGTCTTACTGCATATAATATTGCGACTCATCACTTCATTATAAAGTCACAGAAACGTGGTTGTGGCTACCTCTAGCTAAGTTGTGTTCTCAGGTACGTATAGTGCCTTTGTGCAGTTAGTTTTACAATAAAGTTTCTTAATATTTTGCTCTATAGGCCTTTGATATACTTTCATTCACCACCTTTGTATGTCTGTATGCATGCTTATACGCTTTAAATGACACAACTTTGGTTCTATAGTAAATTTTTTATTTGATTCTTATTTATATTATAGCTGGTTATACCGGACCAGCTTCTTAGGTGCAGAGTATTAAGAAGAAACCTACTACGCATGCTTAGTAGGTAAGTTACGCGATCTGCGTACCACTTAGGTATGTCGATAGACTACTTGCAGCCTAGGCAGCCTCTGGGAGTTTTTAAAAAGAGTGGGTGGAGGGAGGTATGTAAAGGAGCCAGGGAGGACAGGGTAGGGAAATCTTTGTGCGCATTTTCCTTCTAAGAAGGAAAATACGCACAGGAAGTTAGGGAAGCCCTAGGGCACTCCTAAGTGCTTTAGGTTCGTAAAATAAGGGAGGTGGTGGCATGGGAGGGAGCTTTGTTAGGTGTGGATATGCCTTGTTCGGACCTGTGAATCAGATCCACTATGTTTAAGCCATAAAATTATTACTACTTCCCCCTCAAGCATTATCCTTAATCCAAATCTTGGGCTGAACGGTGACAAAGCAAGGGAGCATTCTAGGGTCTAGATTTTCAAGCTGCGGGAAAGGAAAATAGGAGATGTTGCCCATAGCAACCAATCAGATTCTAATAGTCAGGGCCTTTGTATGCTGTGTGTGCTGTTTTATTATGTTGTCAACTGAAAAGATAAACCATAAAAAGGTTTTTTTTTTTCTTTTTTGTTTTTTTTAAGTGTTTTGTTTATGTAGATGTGATAAATCTTTTATATTATTGAATTTCTAACTATCAGTTTAAACCAATGTAATACTGTGAGAGCACAAAAATGTGCTTGCTACCTCACTCTCCTGGAACTGCATTGTTTGAGTGCCTATATGTAATCACATTGACAGACCTTTTCCTGTATTAAGTAACTTAAGTATGTTTAGTGAAATGAGGTTCTGTCAGGAATCTGATTTCTGTGAACCCTAGATTTGAAAACAAGTGTTTGTTGATTCAGCTATTTTTATGCAAATAAATGGTAAATAGTGCACCCTTTATTTACAATGTAGAAAAATGACAATTCAAAATGTCCTAAATTACATTGCTTAAGCAAAATATGACTTTAGTGACACTATACCTTAAGAACCATAGCTATACGTAGTATTACAGCTAAAAGAGACCACAAACTGTTCTTGCCACATTATTTTGGGGAGATTTATCTTACAAAGGCTATTCAGTTCATAACAATTAATTGTTTACTTAACCACATTATATATTTCACAGTACAAAGGATACTATGACAAGACAATTTCCAGATTAACCATCTTTTTTCCTGACCAAAGAAAAGTCAGTACATTTACCCAGTATGTTTCTCATTCTGATTCAGTGAACCCATTTTACTACCGAGACAAGAGCTGGTCGCTTAGGCCTGCAGCAGAATACCATGTACAGTAAGCAATGTGTGCACACACTTAGGAAATTATTGGTCAGCTGGAATTTATGCAGTCTTCAATGAACATGACCAGATGTTGAAATAAGTCTTTTCGGGATCCATACACATAGCAATTGCAGTAGCTAAATTGGCTATGCATGGTCGTGTTTACTAGAGCTGATGTGGATTCAGAAAATAAACATATTTACAGCTATTGCCAGGTTTTTGGCAATATAAAAAGTGATTATTATCATTTTCATAGCCTATATCAGAATTACTAATATAGGTTATAGTCAAAGTCACAATTAGCTTATTAAGTAAAAGCAACCTGCAGATTTATTACATTGTTATAAGCATCTTTTCCGCTCTGTGTTCTTGCCAAGGTGCCTGCTGATGCACACAGTCAAGGCAAAAGCTCAGCCCTCAGGCTTTGTTAGTTTTCTTCAGTACAGAGGCAATAAAAAGCTATCTAGTTTTTCGTGAATCAAAGTGATTATAGCGGATTTGATTTTTAAAGAATAGTCCTGTTGTATGGAACACTTGTTCAATCCTTGAAATATTCTGTATTCATACTGAATATATTATGCATTGCCTGCTTGCTTATTTAGGTCTAATTAACTATGTTTGCACATCAATTGCAATAGTTTGTTAAAGTAATATGGTGATAAACAGAATCATAGTTGAGTTGAAAACAATACAGCAACATTTAAAAATTTTTTTTTTATTAATTTTGTTTTCTATTAAAGCCTGGGACAGGTGAAAATCCTAAATTTAGGTCTAGGTCTAGTCAGTAGAACTAAGTCTAATGACTGTCCCGTGACAATGACAGTTATTTCTTCTAGTTCTTGGTACTGTTTATGCTACTATTCACCCACTTTTAAGTAAATGTGTTTAGTTCCTCTCTCAATGTAATGAGACAAGGTCTAGAAATATTTTTTTTTACTCAGAGAGCAAGTAGAGAGCAGTTTTAAATGAGAACAGCAATATAAATGCCCAGATAGGCAAAAAACACTCCTTACTGAGTTTTTTGATAACAGTAAATAAATAAATCAATAAATCATTGTTTTAACCAATATTATTTGATTGGAAAACTTACACCTTTGTTATCAGCCTAATATTCTCATTACTTTAAACAAGGGCTTCTCAACCTAGTCCTCAATTATCACTAACAGTCCATGTTTTGCAGGTCTCTCTACAGAACAAGTGATATAATGGGCCCGATTCATTTAGCTTTGCACCAGCGTTATTTGTGGTGCGAATTGTATTCTATTCTATTAATTATATTATATTATTGTATATATTAGGGGTGTTTTAAAAAAAATAAATCACTTCTTTTTCATACCGTATATGCACCCTGCAAGCTTTTTCCCGTCACTGCGGCTAATTGAATCTGGCCAAATGGGTACCACCTGTGGAGCTATTAAAATGTAACTGCCAGTTATGAGCACACTTCCAGAAAGGAGATTTGAAAATCAGGGACCTTTAGTGGTACTTGAGGACAGGGTTGAGAACCCCTGCTTCAAATAGTACATATTATTTAGGTATAGTTATTTAGGAATAAACAATTTGATGTACAAGCTACATAAACAGCCCTAGATGCAATGTTATGTGGCATTAGGAAGCATATTATATATTGTATTGCTTAATTTCTAGAAATAACTTACTTTTGACTTGAAAAAGGAATGTAACCACAGCCACAGAGTAATCAGCAGGGAGGAGAGGCAGTATGGCGATCTATTTGCAATCCGTGCAAAAAAAAGAGGTGTGATCACTGCTAGCTAGACATTAACGTACATGGGTTATTTTCTTTAGGGCACCACTCCTGCAAATCATGTAAAATGGAAAATAGACAATTTCTTGAGAACTTGACACGTTGATAAATGCTCACAGCTTGTTGTAGCAGGCTGTATATTAGGAGGGCACCTAGATGAAATCTTTTGTCATGTACAAGGTCATATCTTTTTATGGTTCTACAAATAATTTTAAAAACAGTTCTTCAGTTTGATTATCTTCCAACAATATGGACAGAATTATTTATTGGGGTCATATTTCTGTATGACAAACAATGAATCTTATACATGTAGTTCCAATTATTACAGCAGAAATAAACTAATATATCTACTGTAGGTTTAATTCAATATTCTATAGTTTACAAGGAGATTAAAACTACATGGTCACTGGCTGATTTTTTCCCCCTTTTAATATATGTAATAAAACAAAAAGTTGTTTAGTAAAGTCTAATGAACTTGTCTACACCAAAATGAACATTTGTTTGCAATTTGTGACAATGAATTGCATGTAAGAGTTATTTCAAAAAGGTTAATAACAGAGGATATCTGTAGTATGCATCAGACATCACTTTAACTTATTTATGAAGGCTGTGGTGATGTTACAGGTCATCGCTTTATATACTAGAAAGTAATAAAAGTAATTTCATTAAACTGAGCAGAGATACACGAAGCTTTGGCCACAAAGGGATCGAAGTGTGATTGACTTGCTGATAGTAGTGTGAAGGCTGTTCTTTATGGCGGACAATGCTGGAATATGAATGGAGCGCACAGTATATGTGAGCAATTTATTGATTGTTTGGGTATTTTGTTTTTTCCGTCTCTCAGGCTTTATAGTAAGATTAAAATTTAAATTAATACACCAGCTGGAATGAGATCTCTCACTTTTCTTTAAAGAAGCTACAAAATAAGAAGTTACTAAAATCTTGACTTTTTCTATGTTTTGCAAGATAATGGCTGCTATCAAGCTTTTAGTTGGTGACCAAACCTCTATTATGACACCTGTAGGTTGCATTTAAGACCGTGGGCTAGATTTACTAAACTGCAGAAAAGGAAAAGTGGAGATGTTGCCCATAGCAACCAATCAGATTCTAGCTGACCTTTTGTAGTATGTCATAGGAAAGTTAGAGCTAGAATCTGATTGGTTGCTATGGGTAAAATCTCCACTTTTTCTTTTCTGCAGTTTAGTAATTATAGCAAAGAGTCTTTGTACAGTATTTGGTACACACACTTCACTACTATTTAAAATACATTTTTTAATTTGGAATAATCACTGGTGTTAGCAAATAGTATTTTGACAACATGAAAGTTGTGCCAATACCATCTTTCAATAAAATTTATTAAAATAGCCAATATTATTGTTATTTAGCATTTTAATCTAAAAATAAAAAGTCTTGTGAAGAGGACAGCCCCTAAAACTCTGTTACCTGCATCGTATATTTTGACAGCAGTGAATCTTTAGATGGCATACCATTGACTAATTTTGTACCCATAAAGCCAGAGGGTTGAAGGTTGCACAGAAATTGCAAACTAAATGTTCAGCATGTTAATTATAATATACAGAATAGCAATACTAAAGAATGTGTTGTTCTATTTTATTGTACAGTGATTCATATGGTAGGTAAATATAATTGTGTATGGCCAGCTAATTTATTTATTTTCATTTCTTTTATACATTCTATCTTTTAACCCAAATTAGTTTGTGTCCTGTAAATTAAATTAAAGTTATGGTGTAGGTCTAATCTGACATATAAAGCTGCAAAACATCAACATGCAGCTAATTTTAGCAGAATCTGTTGAGTAGCTGGTTAATCATTTATTTTGGCCCACCGTGTTTGGTTAGGCAATTATCTGCATTTGCGCAGTTTAGGTATAAATTGTGTACCTGCCTGGTTGCAGGGTTTTTTTTTTCCTTACAAGACCAATTTGAGTTTTCTGGTACACAGTAAATTCTAATTCAATATATTTTCATCCCTGCAAGAGTAAATAAAATCAGTTACATTTGCTCAATGTGTTAACCCAATGAAGCTGCAGAAAAAAAATAGTCACAGATGAAACACATTCTCTGTAGAGTGAAAACGGTTTTCAGTGTTTAATTCATGTTGTATAACGTTCTAACGGTCTTATTGATTTTTGGGAAAAGCGGTTTTGCCATTTATATCTCTTAAATAATGCCTTGGGATCCCCAAAGACACAACATTTTGCAGTTCTTTAGCAAAAGAACAACATTAATATTTTGATACACAACATCGATATCATTGTCCCATCATACAGATGTTTTTCAAGCTGTCCTATTGAAACTTTCTTTACTGTGCTTAATATCTTTCGATGTTTAACAATTAGTGAGATAAAGCACCTGTATTTAACGCATTATCCCACAAAATGCTTCTTGGAAAATAACAAGATGCTTGTGAAATAATGACTTCCCTTCTTTGGAATTAAAATGTACAAATATCTTGCAATATTTCATTTGTGAGCAATTGGTAATCTCATCTCGCAAGATTTTAATAAATGACAGACACTAATGTATTTCTAAGTTTACGGTTTACACTTTTTCTGGTATTCAAAATGGTTTCCCCATTTTATTTCTGCATGTAGTCTACTTTCTATGTAAGGGAGTTAGCATAATTCTACATCAAAAGTAGTACTATACTAGTATTATACCAGCAGCAGAAAGACAACTCACAGTATTTTATGGTACATTACAACAGGTTATATAGGTTTCCTCTGCTATTGGCCAGCAATAAACCATTGCTGTTATTCCCATTAGCAGCGGTGACATACAGACTAACCAACCTGTTGCAGAGTGGCAGTATATCATTCACATCTGCTTACTGATATCATGAAGTCTACTACAAAATTAGAAAAACACCATAGTAAACCTTCACATATACAGGACAGAAAAATGTTGTCATGTTTCTATATAAAAAAAAATAAAAATAAAATAAAAATCCTTATTTGCATAAGTGCTTTCACTCAAATCACTGTTCTTTTCCTTGTCACCAAAAATGCATCAAAACACAATTATTGTGCAACGTAAGCACTGAGTTTCTTTTTTCTTCTTTGCTTAAATATGGAAATAAATAAGGAGACATCTTTGTTTTTGTAGTCTTTTGTTAAGCTTACAAACACTGCATCTAAGCTAAAAATAGATATAAAATAAAATTTCAAAAAAATCTTCAGCAGAAGCCAATTTGTCATATTGCACAAACAAAGGGTTTGAACTTCAGGTGCAGGGTGGTGGTAGATAGTTTTTATTGTCCTTAAAACTATGCAAATTGCTTTTGTTGAGGAAGTAGATGATCATCGAAGGGCATGGTGAGC